>JAGFMF010011623.1:6952892-6975816 GCA_019455555.1 Galemys pyrenaicus
CGTGAGTGCCCCAAAAGACTGGAGGCCTTTCTGAGATATCAGCAAGAGACCTGCTACCAGGAGCAGTAATGGGGGACAATAAAAGCCCTTCACAGCAGCAGTTGCTCAGATTCACAGTGTTCTATACACCAGTCACTTGCTGGAAAGGCTTCAGATGCTGGCAGGCAAAGTGAATGAAAACTGCTCCCTTCAGCCTAGAATTGTTAGTTTTCTCTATGGACTTTAAAAAAAGGAAAAGGGATGAAAACTTGGGAAGTGTGGTTCAAGATATTTGATATCTAAAAATATTTAATAGATTTTTTCCCCCAAATTGGTCAGTCTCAGAAAACAACTCCAGGGCAAACCCAATAATCTACTCTCCAAGTCTGAGAACTAGCTGAAGAAAGTTAGTGCTGGGGAGAGATCATGAAGTGAAAATTAAGGCAAAAATCAAGCCCTCCCTCCCACCACGGGGCCTCCCTAGCGGTACAAGGGGTTAAGTCTCAGCACTATGAAGCTGTTGGCAGCCACTGCAGCACAGGTTCGATCCCCAGCCAGGGAGCTGACCCACATGGCATAACAGACCTCTCCTGACCCCTCAGCAGTGTATTTCAGTCAGTCGGCCTGTTCTGCTCCCCACTTTGTCTCTGGTGAATCCTCTCATCCCTTGCATCTCTGACCTACACCCCAGCTCTTGTACACATACATAAATAAATCTTTTAAAAAAATATCAAGCCCCTTACCATTGGTCAGATTTTTTCACTGGAAGTGTCTGTGGCCAAACATTGCCCTGAGAGAATGACCAGGAGTCAGGGGCAGAGGTCAGAGCTCCCGAGATGATGGCACCACCCTCACTGGGGATTTCCAAGGTCACCTGAGAAGACTGCACCAGCACCTCCTGAACCACTTTCCAAGCCTCTGCCCTTGCAAATTGCTGAAGAGTCTCATAAAACAGTAACTTAGGAGTAGGTGGATTCAAAGAGTCCTCTTCTGTTTGGATTCCTCAAATATTTTGTCTCTAAGACAGAGAAGAAAACCGGCCTGGGATCTGACCTAGGGGAGCCACTACCTTACGTCAGCCCTCGCCCTGGCACCACGGACTTGGGCTGTGAAGCGGTTTCCACGGGTGGGCTTTGGCCTACTGCAAGCTTGAATCCAGTCCTCCCATTGCCACTTTCTAGCCACCTGACCTTGGCCAATTACTTAATCAAGGTAAAAGAGAGAGTAGTTGAGGCAGAGAGCAAGTGACCAGGAGGTATCAGGGACTGTTGCTATCCAGAGCTACTCCCCCATTAACCTTTGAGCTGGGAAGGAAGACCTTTGCAGTTGATTTGTTTCCCCCAGTTGAGAATCATCTTAAGCATTTTTATATTATAAACACAGACTATTATAGAGCTACAAATGGCATTAATTTTTTCCTGCAAGTACAAAGCTCCAAAGGCATCTTGCTTTGCAGCAGCTGCTGTGGGCACTGCCCCATTGTGGGAGGGCGGGAAGGCACACATGTGGCTCAGTTCTTGCTCACCCTCCATTAGGGAGATTTGGGAAGCAAGTTTGCAGAGACCAGACAACATACTTATGACCCATCAGCTCCATTTTTTAAAAACGATTTTATTTATTTATGTGTACAAGAGCTGGGGTACAGGCCAGAGGCATGGGGGGTGAGAGGAGTCACCAGAGACAGAGTGGGGAGCAGAACAGGCAGATCAACTGAAATACACTGCTGAGGGGAGCAGCAAGTGAGGCAGGAGAGGTCTGCTGCATCATATGGGTTCCCTCCCTGGCCAGGGTCAAACTCATGCTGCAGTGTCTGTGGAAGCCCCACAGTGTGGCACTCCACCCCATACCAGCAGCTCCATTTTAAAGACACAGAAGACAAGGCACTGGGAGGGCAAGATCATCCAGCTCCAAGTGTTTCCCTGGGACTATGTGTGGATCCTCTACCACCCTAGCCAGGACTGGCTCCACCAGCTCCCAAACAAATTGACGGGGTCAGAGGTAGTCAACATTTACTAAATTCTGTCCTTTGTGTGTCTAAGATTTTAAAATGCAGCTCCCCCTTCTTGAACATTCATATTTTTCTTCAGCAAATAAGCAAAATACACTCTTTTCCTTGAAATTCTGCATGTTCAGCGAGATATTTTTGGGCACTGAGGTGGATTGTAATGCAAATGCCCTTGATTTTCTTGGGACTCTCTTTCTCTTGTGAATTTCAGTGAGTGGTAGGCCCCCTTGAAATAAATGCGCCTTTGAGAGATGAAAAGTCCCTTTTCCTTTATGAAATGTGCATGGCAGTACATACTTCCATTTGGGGGAGTTGCCTTAATATCTCATCAGGGGCTCAGATAAGCAGGCTTGTAAGCTAAAATGAGGACCTGTGATTAGGACCCAGAGAGGTTCATGGGCTCATGGTCAGGACCAAGACACAGGGAGCCAGAAGCTGGGGTCTCCATATTGGCCAAAAACCAGGAACTAGGGGACCTGGAAGTAACTGAGTAGGTCCAGCGCACACAAACTTAGAGGCAAGGTAAGAAAGGATGGGAGAAGGCAATGCAAATAAGCAGAACCAAGGAGCAGAGTCAATACAAAGACAGCTGCTTTTTAGTCTGTCCTTTATGTGAAGCAGCAGCTCCCACAAAGTTACACATGCTTATCTCTCAGAACCCTTGGCGGAAAGCAACTTGGGCCGTCTGCACTGGAATTCTTGGAGATGTGAAACAGCTCAGGTCTGTGCTTGTCACTTCCAAGAGAAACCTGTTTAGGGTTTGTGGCTGGGCCAGCGGCACCTTCCAGCATCATCTTATATCTTATAGATATATAGACTTATAGATATAGACCTCTTAGTGTTGGTAGTTCCCTACCAACCAGGGAAGACAATGATAAATGTCCTTGTTCTTGTCCAAAAGCCCAAGAATTGGGAGGTCAATAGTATGAGACTTGCTCTGAGTTCAAAGGTCCAAGAACTAGGGAGGCCAATGTGGAGCAGAAGAATGGACACCCCAGATCAAGCAGAAAGAGAATTTCCCCTTCCTCCTCCCTTTTGTTCTAGGCAAACCCTCTGTACTGCATGATGCCTACCTGCATTCACAAGGTTTGGGGGTCACTTTCTTTACTGTCTGCTGTCATATGCCAGACTCTACTGGAAACGCCCTCACAGACATACCCAGAAACAAGGTTTGATCAGCTATCTGGTCATCCCTAAGCCCAGTTTGGATTCCTCATAAAATTAATCATTGCAAGTATTTCTGTCTTACTCCATTTGGGCGGCTATAATATAATACCATAGACTGGGTCCTACATAAATAACACGAATTTATTTCTCACAATTCTGGAGTTGTGAGAATTGTGAGAATTTGGGTTGGTTAAGTTCAAAATCAAGGCGCTAGCACAGTTGGTGTACAGACTGAGTCTGCTTTCTGGTTTACAGATCACTGTCTTGCTGTGTTACCACTTGGCAGAGTGAATGAGGGAGTCTCCAGGGTCTCTTTTATAAGGACACTAATTCCATCAATCAGGGCACCACCCTCATATGCTAATCACCTCCAAAGAACAACCCCCACCTCTGAATACTGTCACACTGAGGATTAGGTTTCAACTTAAGAATTTGAAGAGGGGGCATACATTCAATATAAATTACTTCCCTACCAAAAGGAAAAGATTTTCAGATTACCTTATAGAGATACATATGTGAGGCCAAGTAGTTCAGGAGAGCTAAGCATAAAGAATTGGGTCAACAAAAAGAAAACTGTAACTTGATCTAAAGTAAGGTAAAAAAAAAAAAAATGAAATGAGATGAAGCAGAACACCTGATAATGTGACAGGTTACAATTCACAATGCAGATGTAACAGCTATGAATATCACTGCACCAAATAACACACGGCATGCTTCATAAAGCAGAAACTATAGGAGATGCAAAGTGAAATGTACAGAAGCCAGTAATGTAGAGACAATTTAACACACCACTCTACTTTAAGAAAGATGTAGCAGGCAAAGGATAAAGATGGATAGAACTTCCAAACAACATGGTAGATATCAATAAGGTAGATTTTAGGCGTAGCTATCAAAATTTACATTTGAATAATAGGAATATACCTTCTCCTCCACTGCATGTGACAGTCACAAAAATTAACAATACTTTAGGTCACAATGAAAACTACATTGCATAAAAAATAAATACAGACAGACTAAACAAACAATTAACTAAGGCATGAAAAAATAAGCAAATACACAAAATAAGGAATGAAAAGGAAGAAATAACCATTGAAACAAAAGAAAAATTTCAAGGCCTCCCTGGTGGCACAGGGGTTAAATTTTCAGCACTATCAAGCTGTTGCCAGCCAAAGTGCCAGCCACTATAGCATGAGTTCGATCCCTGGACCAGGGAGCTAATCTACATGGTGCAGCGGACCTCTCCTGTCTCACCAGCAGCTCCCCTCAGCAGTGGATTTCAGTCAGTCCACCTGTTCTGCTCTCCATTCTGTCTCTGGTGAATCCTCTCACCCCCAATACCTTTGGCCTAGACTGTAGTTCTTGTATGCATAAATAAATAAATCTTTTAAAAACCTTTCAGATCTCTTTGCACAATTTTATGTATATAAATTTTAAAATCTAGTTGAAATGGATAGTTCTCTAGGAAAAATGTCACCAAACACAACTAGTACAAATAGAAATGGCGTATATAAATCCATTTTCATATAAATAGATAAGGTTATGAAAGGACTAACTACCTCCCCCATAAAAGTACTAGACCCAGATGGTTTCAAAGGGCAATATTACTCCCTCTTCAAAAATCAGATAATTTGCCATTAAATTAAATAACAGAAAAAGAATGAAAACTTCTGAATATTTGTACTAGGTGAAAATAATATTGATACCTATATCTAATAAATATTGTGTAAAAAAGAAAGCTATGGACTAACTTAACAAAAACTGTACAAAAATTCTAAAATTAACAGAGCCAACAGCACATTTAAAATAATATACTACCAAATTTTATTACAATAATTCAAAGATGGTTCAATATTAGAAAATCAATAGAATTTTAAATATCAATATTTCTAACAAAAATAATATGACCATCTCCATTGATGCTCCTCTTAGGTAATATAACTTAATATGTCCAAAGAAAATTTCTTTAGCCCAATACCAGCAAAACATACTTTGTCAGGAACTCGGAACTTTTCTCAGGAAAAGTTCCTTTTTTTCAGGAACTAGACAATTTTATTCTGAAGTACTCATGGAAAGAAACATGAACAGTCAGGGAAATGTCAAAATTTAAAGCAATGGCAAAGGGAACTTCCAGGTGTTAAAACATATTTTTTAAAAAGCCTCTAAGATTAAAATAATATGGTATCCCCCACCCTGAGGCTCCCCAGATGTAGCTTTGTGGTGGAAACATGGAATGACATTAATGCCAAAGGATGCATCATGTTAGAGGATGCCCTGGATTCTGGGCACTGTGCTAAGAGAGAACCCAGAACACTAGCTTATGACGTGGACCAGATCAAGCTCCTGGACAACAGAGGCACTTGCATGCTACACAGCAAGAGCAGACCTGTGACAGGGCCTGGATTGAAGATGGAGATGT
This sequence comes from Galemys pyrenaicus, assembly GCA_019455555.1. Lineage (NCBI taxonomy): Eukaryota > Metazoa > Chordata > Mammalia > Eulipotyphla > Talpidae > Galemys > Galemys pyrenaicus. Next base: position 6,958,460 of record JAGFMF010011623.1, read on the forward strand.
GGCTTTCATACTGCAGTAGTAAGTCCAAAGACTCCCACCTCATGCAGGCGGCCAGAGGGTCACCCACTCATATTGCCATTGCTGATGCCTGGCACCATTTGGCTGGGGCCATTTTATTCCCTTATTAGAGAGTCCAGTGGGATTAAGCATCTCTGCTCTGATTCGTTGCTCTGAAACTTGGTAAAGAAAAGAAATGAACTTTTATTTGCTCTTTCTAGGAGGATCTATGATCTCTGTCAACTAATTCTTAGAAAAGGATTCAAGCAAAATGTTAAATTATACCAGAAAGAACCATCAGGCGATGCCCAAATGTAGGACAGTCTACAAGAAAGAGGCTAGTATTTTCAAAAATCAAAAAAAGACCTATGCGTGAGAGATGTTTCAGGTTAAAAGAAATAGAAGTGAGGGCCTCCCTGGTGCTCAGTGGGTTAAGCAACACACTATGAAGCAAACCACAGCCACTGCAGCATGAGTTTGATCCCTACTGCCAGCCAGGGGGGTGACCCACATGGTGCAGCAGACCTCTCCTGCTGTGCCCGCTGCTCCCCTCAGCAGTGTACTTCCGTTGATCTGCCTGTTCTGCTCCCCACTCTGTCTGTGGTGAATCCTCTCACCCCCCACACCTCTGGCCTGTACCCCAGCTCTTGTATGCATAAATAAATAAATCTTTAAAAAAAAAAAAGAAACAGAAGTGACATAACCAATGCAATGTAGGCAACAAATGCAATAACCCTTGCACTTGGGGAAAGGGAGTTTTGGTAATTTTACCAAAGGGAGGACTGGAATTAGATGATAACATAGAATTATTAATGTTCTTAGATGCAAAATAGTATTTCATTATAAAGATAATGATTTTATTTTTAGATATGTGAGGGATGAAGAATCATTTTGTCTGTTACTTATTTCAAATGCCTCAAAAAAATCAAGAGATAGTTATGTAGACCTAAATAGATAAATATATGGACAGATAGGTAGGTGATGATAGACACAGAGAGAGAGACAGACGGACAGACAGACAGATAAACATAGCGAGCGTATATGGCCAAGTGTTAACAAGTACTGAATCAAAGTGGTGAGTTAGATACACAGATACCGCCTGAGACCCAGATTTCATGGTTTTTGCAGCCCTACTCTATGACAGGCGCACTGCTCAGTGCTTGGTCATGTGCGATCGTATTTTCTCATCACTGCCCTACTAGGTAGGCAGCACGCTCTTCATTTTATGAAGAAGTACATGAAGCCCTCCATTCTTGACTAGTTTTCAACAAGTGGCTTAGATCCAGATCATGTCTAGCCTCATGTCCAGAGATGATTAAGCTGAAGCTTATTTACAAAGAAACCACACAGTTGATGGAACAGAAACTTACAGACACCTCAGTGAGAATCACGCAGAAACTATTCAAATTAAAATCACTTTTCCAAGCACTCCCAACAGAGGGCCCAAGGAAAGCAGAGGTAAGATGACTGGAAAGTGAAGAATGTTCTAGAACAGCGTTTGTTCCAACACATTGGAAGAATGAAGAGAGGAGTTGAGCTTAGAAAGAAAAGTTGAGCCAAGGCATGGCAGGTCTAGAGTGCCCGACTGTAAAGTGTGGGCATTTTCTGGTTGACAATAGTGAGTCATGGAAGGTTTGTGCTTGGGAGGGGGACACTGTCAGGTAGCCTTCCATACCCCTTTCTAGCTCACCAGTGGGAGACCAAAAGGACATAAACAAACAAAACTTACTGAAGGAATTAGAGCAAATTTTTGATGTCTTATTCATGAACTGAACACTGGTCAAGTGAGGAGAAAAAAAAACTTAAGATTAAAAATTGATGTAAGAAGAGCCATTCTATGACTCGTAATAGCCCTTGGTAGAGAGAGAAAAATGAAAAGCTATTTCACGAAAGATTGAAACTCCAAGGTACTTAAGGTTCAAGTGCAGGCAGAAAGCTCTCCTGGCGCCGAGCTTCTTCAGTCCATGGAGTGTTTCTATGAAGGGAAGCAGGCTTTTTCTGTGAGGGCTGGAGCCACAGCTGTAGTGAGACATCTTGGGGAGCCCCCAAGCCTAGGGAGGGCCTCTCTACTCTCTCACCACACCGCAGGGGCAGGCCAAAATAAGGGAGGCCACAGAACCAAAGCTTTCACACTTATAGAAAGGGAAGTGGTCTGGCTCTTCTGGCTGGTCCTTGATCCACCCTCATCACCCCATTTTCTTCTCCAACGAATAAAGCATTTTAGGTCATTTATTACTGACCACAAAACTAAGACATGTTCACCGGCAATTTGGAAAGGATGAAAAAGCATAAAGAACGGTATCTCTGGTGACTGAAGGGGTTAAGTTGCAATGCTATGAAACTATCCGCAGTCACTACAGCAAGAGTTCGATCCCCAGATAGGGAGGTAAGCCACATGGTGCAGCAGACATCTCCTGTCTCACCCTCTGCTCCCCTCAGCAATGTAGTTCAGAGGACCCACCTGTCCTGCCCCCCGCTATGTCTCCGGTGAATCCTCTCACCCCATACACCTCTGGCTTACACCCCAGTTATTTTGCATCTAAGCATAAATAAGTCTTTAAAAGAAGAAAAAGCACAAAGAAGACAAAAACTACCCATCATTTACCACCTAGAGTTGGGTAGTTTACACCAGTCCCTCTGTCCGAGGGGCAAGGTCCAAGACCCCAGATGATGCCTGAAATCATAGGTAGCACTGAACCCTATATGGAGAAGGTTTTTTCCTGTACCTACTGATGGTAAAGCTTAATTAATAAAATGAGTATGGTAAGAGATTAACGATAACTAATAATAAGACAGAACAATTATTAAGAATATCCTATAGTTTAAGTTGTATGAATTTGGTCTCTCTCTCAAATTATCTTGTGTACATATTTTTAGACTGAGGTTGACTATGTGTGACTAAAACCACAGAAAGTGAAACCACTGATCATGGGGGACAACTGAACACTTTTTTTCACAAAATATAATCATATTGAACATGAAGTTTTGTAATGTTCGTTTGTCACCAAATAATATATTCAAAAATTTATCCATGGACTGGAATTATTCCATGATAGCCTTTAAAATCACAATTTAGTCCTCTCTTGTCGGACAGTTGGTTTGTTTCCAGGTTTGTTTTTTTTTTTTTTTTCATTACAAATAACACTTTAATAAACACCCTTGAACACAGATGGTTTTTATGCATTCTGGTTATTCCATAGAAAAATAACGTCTTAAGATAGAAAAGCATGCGTTTTCCCTCTCCTACGAGTCATGCTCTCTTGTAACTTCCCATCCATCCAATCAAACCACTTTCATTGCTTCAGGGGGAGGGCGGGGGCACCTCTGACCAAAAAAGTCCTACTTTAAATCAGACTAGAGGTCTGAGGCAATTGCTAGAAAGTAGCCTTAAAAGGCAGGTTATGCTGAGAAAGATTAAAGTCTTTACATTCTAAATGTGTCTTTACTGTCAAGAACAGTGCCTGGAGGTCTCACATTATAGGATTTTTCCATACAGTCATATTACAGAAAAGATGATGGCTCCCCGTTCCTATCACAAAGAAAGGGGAAGAGAAGGAAAGAAGAGAGCTAAAGCAGAGAGGAAAGACTCCAGCATACTTCCTTCAACGTGGAGTTCCCAGGATGGGGTCTAGGAAAGAGAAAGTGGCAGGAAGGTCCCACGTCTGGTATAGATGGAGAGCTGGCGCAAAGTCTACGTAAGCCTGCTTTACTTTCTGCTACTCTGGAAGGCAGCAGCTTCCCGTGGTGCCCCTGCACCAATACGGTAGAGTATGGTTAGGGAGACAGTCCATGCCATGGTTGCAGCACACAGGGATTCCAGAAGTTCCAGTACCATGGCTAAGGTGTTGGGAAGTAAGGTCACCCCTGGTGCCCAAAGTGAGGGCGGAGACCCTATAGCAGGAGGCTACAGGATGAACCCCTGAAATTAGAGATAAAATAGTGTTTGGGTCACAATGCAGAGAATGTTGTTCCAGCAGAGCCACTGATGTTGGGGCCTGGTTTGCAGGGGAAGATGGCGGAACTTCCTGAGAACAACCACGAAGCTATTCCAGAGCCTTGTTCCTCTTGTTCCTGAAGCACCAAATACTGTCCTTTACTTTTAAAGTGTCTTGTCTAATGTAACGTTGAATCTGAACTTTCAACACTGGAAACGAACTGACCACACACCAGTAAGAACCGAGATGCTTTCCCTGTCACTGGCCACCATCACAGGAAAGTGGGAGAGAAGCAACCTCTTCTTAAGTGGCGATGAGCAAATGACTGCTCCCCCCATCAAAATAAATAAATAAAAAGTAAGTCCTGACTCTTTGCTAATAACAACATGCTTTTTCTTTTCTTTGTTTTAAAGACTTATTTATTTATGCACACAAGAGCTGGGGTACAGGCCAGAGTTGCAGGAGGTGAGAGGATTCACCAGAGACAGAATGCGGGGAGCAGAACAGGCAGATGAACTGAAATACACTGCTGAGGGGAGCAGCGGCCAGGCAGGAGAGGCCTGCTGCGCCATGTGGGTTACCCCTCTGGCCGGCGGCAGGGATCAAACTCGTGCTGCAGTGGCTGCGGTTTGCTTCACAGTGTGTTGCTTAACCCACTGTGCCACCGGGGAGGCCCCACAACATGCTTTTCCTTAATGGGCTTTTCATCATTGGCCTATTCCTATGATGTGGACAAAGCTTTGCAAATACATTTTATCTCACGTGTCAGTGTCATTCCATTGGTGGGAGAGTTTGAGGCAACTGTGGTGAGGGTCCTCTGACTTCATCCGAAATTGTCCATGATAAATCAGTGATGTTGGCCGTGGACTTGGGAAAGGCGTGTGGTGGCCACTGGGCCTGTTCTTTGCAATCCCTGTCAACACATCAAATAAAAGGATGCAGCTTTTACAAGCTGGTCTTACAGTTGCTGGAGACGGGGCTTATTTTCCTGCTGCCTCTGTCGGCAAGCAGTCCGGGCTTTTCCCTTGTCCCTTCCGCTTTCTAGACGCCTTGCTAGCATTGGACAGTTTACTACTGTCCCTTTTAAAACTGGCCACAGAGAAACAAACATATTCAAGCCTTAGTTCGGAGCTCTTCCCACACTCACTGAGCATCAAGTGAGCGCGCCCTGTTTCCAGATTCTCTCCTTGGCACCCGGTGAAAAGAGAGGTAGGCTATAGCCCTGCCTGCTTCTGTGGGGCTCGTCCAGGACGGGTTAACTTGATGACCACCTCCTACTTTGGGTGAGAGGAATCTGTGACAGCATCCTGAATCTTCATCTGCTAAATCCCTGACATCTTTTCTCCTGCTCCTGAGGACCCCAGCACCCCAGCTCTGGACCTCTACACTGGGCTTGGTTGGTCTCTGTCAATTCTATCATGCTAGGTCTTTTTAAAAAAATTTATTTATCTATTCATACAAGAACTGGGTACAAGCCAGAGGTGTGGGGGGTGAGATGATTCACCAGAGACAGAGTGGGGAGCAGAACAGGTGGATCTACTGGAGTACACTGCTGAGGGCAGCAGCGGGCGAGAAAGGAGAGGTCTGCCGTGCCATGTGGGTCCCCTCCCTGGCCAGTGGCGGGGATCAAACTCGTGCTGTAGTAGCTATGGTTTGCTTCATAGTGCTGTGCTGTGCTGGCGCTTGCACCATCAGGGTGGCCCCGCGCTCAGTTTTGTCCTTAACTTCTGACTGTTGTCATTCCTTGGACTCTTGATGCTACAACTTGGCATGCGCATTCTTAGGACAATTCTCACAGAAATCAACAGACTCAGTGTGGCTCTAATTCCAAACAAGAGGGTGGCAAGCCCAGCTCCTCCCATGGGAGGGGCCTCTCTGCATTGCACTTATCATCCCTGGTTATCTGTCTCACACACTGGGCTTTTCCCTTAGTACCCAGGAAATTTGGAGACCAACAAACACATGATCAATTCTCCTTCATCCAAAAAGTTAAGCACAGCTGCTATGTGCCAGGCATCTATTTATGTCTATAAAGATCCTAGCCCTTTCAGAGCTTACCTTCCAGTGAGATTGACAGGAGTGGAGAGGGGAGACAGAAAAGAAGCTTAATAAATTAGAAGGCAGAAAGAATGTGGGGAAAGAACCTGTAGATTGGAGCTCTGAAGAAGAGAGAGAGAGCACCATGTTTGATACGGTGGTCAAGGTAGGTAGAATTGAAAGGGGCCACTGGAGGGGAGACGTGGAAAAGGTGAGAGAGTGAGTCATGCAGACTTACAGGGTGAGGAACAGCTGTGATCCAGGTAAAGGGAATAGCAAGGTTAACATCCTGAAGCCAAGCAAGTGACGGGAAGGACGGTGAGTGATGACGTCACAAAGGTCATGGGGGCAGATGATCCAGGGTGTGTGTTTCCTATAAAAATCTGGATCCCTTTCTGGGTGAGATGGGTAGATTTTCTGGGAGTGGAGACTTCCAATTGAAGAAGTCAGGGTAGAAGCAGGAGACTAAGTCAGGAAACCAGAAATGGAACCCAGAGATAGGTGTGACCTATCCAAGGTCACACACAGGAAGTAGGAGACAGAAACAGGAAGAGAACCGGTTCTCCTACTGGTGCTTTCAGGGCTCTCCAACCTGCCCCTTGACATATCAGGTGCCCCAACCTTCACATCAATGGTCTGTGGGGTCAGAGGAACCTCAAGCCAGTGCCCAAACCTCGGATGAGGCTTTCATGAAGAAATGGCGAGAGCAGCTCTGTGATTACAGCCTTAATTTTGCTCTGATTCAACACAGCTCTCCCCTCCGGCATGATTAGTCAGGTACCATTACCATTTTGTAATGAGATTAATGAGAGAATTCATTCAGAAGTCATTATCGTACCTAATAATGACCTTACTGATTACTGTATCTCCTTCAACTAGGTTACTGATTTTGATGAAAATATAATAAATATAGCTTGCAGCACCTGGAAATTTGTTCTCTGCCTGGAACAGTTCTGAGGTGAAGACTTATTTTTAAGAATTTCTTGAAAGTGATTAAATATTTTGGTTCTCCTGAGGCGGTATTTCTGTGTTTTCACAGATGACATTTTTGAAATGTATGAAATATTTGATGATAAAATATTTAATAAGCCTGGCGTTCATATTTTTCAGACATCTGTTTCTACTTTGAGACTGTCTGAATGTGATTTTACATGAAATTTCTATTTGCATGTTGTGTTGGTTTAAGAAAAGGGCTGTGCTATGCATGACATATGCGTCTCATAAAATAATGAATGCCCGCGCCTCGCAGTCCAGAAGATATTCTACAAGAAGCACTGTGGTCTGCATATTAAAATGTATCTAAGCAAATCATTAAATAAAAACAGAACCATTTCCAGAGGGAGAATAATGCAACCCAACTCTTAATCATTAAGAACCTAGTAGGTACAAAGGTATGAAAGAGAATAAAGGACTAATAAGACATGGGTTTTGTCCTCAAGATTTAGATTTCGCAAAGGTTTATTAAACTCCTACTGAGTGCCTGCTACTTTTAGTCTCCCCATCTCATTTTTTGAGACAGAGAAGTTCAAGGATATAGGCTTCTGAACTCAGATAAGGGGGTTCAACCCCTGCTTTATGTCTTTATGTCATGTCACCCTGGTCGAGTCACTTACCCTCTCTGCATCTTAGTCTCCACATATGTAAAATGAACGCCTTTATTTGTTGCAAGGATGAGTAATAAAATGAGAAAATAGATTCTAGAGGGTTAAAGGACTTGCCCCAAATCACAAGTCTAGTTAGTGGAGAAACTGCAAATCTCAACCCCTCAATCTTCAAAGTTCAAGGTCATTCTATTGTGACATCCTGTCTCCTAGCCCTGAAGTTCAACATTGCTGTGAAAATAGACCAAGCTTCAATTTGGAGACCTGGGGTAAGCTCTTAGGCGATTTTCATAAATCTAAATAGTTATTCTATGACACCCACTTCACTCCCTGTTCATCTTAATCCACGTGTCACCTGCAAAGATGAATGAGTAATTTGGAGGCTTGATTGATGTGGGTTTTGCCTTATGACTTTCCTCGAAGTTAATGGGAGCCATGCGGTCCCAGATCCATGAATCACTCCAGCTGGAAATGCTCCATTAGAAGGAAAGAGAGAACAAAAGATCAGCAGGATGCTGGGAAAACAGTCATACTCAGGGCTGTGAACTGAAGGTAATAAAACTCCAAGTTTGGAGGTGTGGCAGGGATGAGAGGGCAGGGGATTGGAGTCCCAGCTGGTCCCTGCTGTGCCCCCAATCTTGCTATGGGCTCTTGGGTGCACTCATTCTTCCTCAGTGGGCCTCGAATTTCTCACCTTCCCCATAGGCTTGAGGAATTGATTCTTCTTCTTTTTTTTTTTTTTTTTAAGATTTATTTATTTATACATACAAGAGCTGGGGTACAGGCCAGAGTCCAGGGTGGTGAAAGGATTCACCAGAGACAGAGTGGGGAGCAGAACAGGCAGACTGATTGAAACACACCGCTGAGGGGAGCAGCGGGCGAGGCAGGAGAGGTCTGCTGCGCCATGTGGGTCCCCTCCCAGGCCAGCGGCAGGGATCGAACTCGTGCTACAGTGGCTGTGGCTTGCTTCATAGTGTGTTGCCCAACCCACTGCGCCACCAGGGAGGCCCCCTGATTATTCTTGAATGCTTACTACAGGACAGGCCTAGCCTAAGAGTCTCACATACAATAGCTCATCTAATTTCACAAGGACCTTATGAAGCATTAGTTACATTTTGCAAATGAAGAAACGGAAGCACAGAGAAGTTAAGTAACTCGCCTGAGGTCACCCAGCTAGAAAGTAGTAGAGGCAGGATTTGAATGCATATATGCGGGCCCTGGAGTCCTGGCTCAGTCTTTATCTGTACTGTCTTGTGGGTTTTAAACCCTTTAAGTGCATGTGAAACCTATCATTACCATTATTACAATAGTCATCATATCCCAATTCAGGTTCTCAGCAAAAAGGGGAGATCAGGGGCTTCCCTGGTGGCGCAGGGGTTTGAGCACCCCACTGTGGGGCTTCCACAGCCCCTGCAGCATGAGTTTGATCCCCGGCCAGGGAGGGGACCCACATGGCACAGCAGACCTCTCCTGCCTTGCCCACTGCTTCCCTCAGCAGTGTGTTTCATTCAGTCTGCCTGTCCTGCTCCCCACTTTTTCTCTGTTAAATCCTCTCACCTCCTCTCCCTCTGCACTTCTGGCCTGTACCCCAGCTCTTGTATGATAAGTAAATAAAATCTTTAACAAAAAAAAGGGGAGATTAAAAAAAAAAAGAAATTACTTCTCATTTTTTGAGTGAAAAAAGGATTTTTGAGTGAAAGAGGATTTGGCGGACAGATGTAGCAGCCACAGCTTCAACACGTCACGGTTGTCCAACTAAGGAAAGAGAAATAACAGAATTGGAGTAAAACTGGGAAGACGGGCTCTGCAGGAGCAATTTATGAAAACAAATAGGCAAAGCTCTAGGTAGATATTGACCAACCTCCATCCTTGAGTTTATCTAACTCCATACCCATATGCAAAACAGAGTGGGAACACTCACCAATGGAATAAACAGGGAGAGCGGTGTTCTTTGCAATGGGGTATGTCACCCAGAGTGACATCACTCAGGGCTTGTTAGAAATGCACAATCTTAGGCCGCTCTCCCCAGACCGACTGAGACGAGAATCTGCATTGGCATGAGATGTGCAGGGAACCCCCTTTGCACATTACAGTCATTGAAATCTTAATTCGAAAGGGGAGGGGTATGCTGCCAACAGAAAGGCAGAAATCGTGACCTAGAAGAAACAGTTTCTGTTTGAAAATTGCCAAGTTTATGTTTCCTCAAAAGCCAAATGCGCAAAGTCATGGACATTAAGTCACAGGCATGTAGTAAATACACGTGGGGTGAGGCTCTGGAAAGTCCTGGTGTTTTTAGCAGAGTGACGAGAAGTCTTTGAATTCAGGGGCCCAGCCAGTAGGAATCAGGCTAACTGGTGTCTCATCCTAAGCCATGACACCACTCTCCTGTGGGACTTTGGAAAAAGCTGGATTAAGGAGTGGATAGCTGGACAACTGCCCGGGACTCAAATTGAGGAGGGAAGCAAAAACACAGTTAAAATAAATAGGGAAATGGAACGTGCTCCACTTCCATAAAAGTAGACAGCGCCCTCCAGTGGAAGATAAAAACACAACGTTTCTCCCAACCAAAGCAGGGAGTTTATAGGGGACAGGTCATGGCGACCTACAAGTCTGGAAGATCTGTTCCATGGAGTCGGGCTGGGAATTGCAGACTTATTTTATCATCAAAACATAAAACAATTTACTATATCTCCCCAAAAGTGGTACAGTGCAGAACATTGCAAAAGAATACTTTAGGAATATAAGAACCACAGAAATATTTGGAAGGTAATTTTCAGAACATTGCCACCCTTTCTGCCCAAGGAGGCGAGTCAATAAATTAATTTCTTTTTCTGTATGATTTCTATCAACATAATGCCAGCATCTCCTGTCCTCTTGAAATAGATGTTAGGCAAATATTGAAGGACATGAGCTTGAAAGGTACTGACTAAACCACTGGCCTAGATGACTCACGTGACTCTCTTCCCCACTCTGCGCTTCCCTCCTCATGGGGAGTACGAGGCCCAAGGGGCAGAGTGGACTTGGAATGCGGATGACAGACAACAAAAGGTCTCCAACTGTAAACCCAACAAAGAAACACCCAGAGGAAGCAGACTGGAAAGGTCCCAGTTCCTGCTCCTGGGAATTGTCCTGTAAAGAAACATGGCTGCACATGAGCCGTGGACAAGGAACAGCAGACAAGAGTCAGAACCCCCAGGTCTTTATACCCAACTCAGTTATGAGTCTTTCCACAAATAACTTTGTTAGGTGCTGCCGGATGTGTGGGGATATCTGATTCTACTATCTCCCTCTGAGAGCTTCCAAGCTACTAGAGCCTGTGACGAAAAGCTAGATGTGGACATAGATTCAGTTTCCAAGTTCTCCGCCACCTAATTTCTGGGTGACCTCTTGGTCTTCACTTTGGAAGGCAAAGAGATAAATGTTTTTTATGGAGTTCCTAAAAGCCCAATAAGGGCACTGTAAGAAGAAAATGAGATACCTTCTTATAACAGATGTCGATAAAAGGCAATTATCATAGTCATCTCATCCCAGTTAGTAGCCCAGAAAGGAGGTTCTTTATCTATATCAGAGAAAGACTGAAGTTGCCAGAGAGGCTTCTAGAAGGCGATCAAGCATAAACTGGATTTGTAGAGATGAGGAAAGTAATGTTGGGACATTTTAGACAGGAAGACTTATATGAGTAAAGGTGTGGATGAGGGAATATTATCCTGTTTATTGTAACCTGACTCCTACTTCTCAGTTCCTCAACATTCCTTGCCCTTTTGTTCATCTTTGATGTCTCCTTCTCCTTTATCAGAGGTCAAGTCTTCATCTTCATCCATGCTAGTTGGCCTTTCTATCCTCATGGCCATATCCACATCCAGTCATTCTCTGGTGTCACCACTCCCTTCTCTCTCTTCCAGAAGGAAGAGCACACTATTCTGCCTCCTTGTAGCTGGGTGCGGCCATGTTCATCACGTCTGGCTGGCTAATGTCATGTGGCTCAAAGTCATACATGAAACTTCTAGGTGAAAGTGGAGCCCTTCCTGCTCACCTGTCCTTCGTGAGAAGGACTCACTTCTGCCCATTATCCCAGAAACCTTTCCTCATATAAGAGTGACAAACAGCACGCCATTTGAGCATAGAGACAACAGATGGTCCTCAAGTTACAGAGCCATCCAGAAGGACTCTGTACCACAGACAACTTAGTACAGTAGAGTATTCATACCAGCTAGAACTCATAGGCAAGAAAGAAATGAACTATTATTTTATGGAAGCTATTGTTACTGGTTTCTGTCACATGTGACCAGAATTATCCTAACCAATATTAGCTGTTCATCATCATTATATGAAGGAAGACTTCTTGGAGGAGGGGAAGGCAGAGAGTAGAGGGGGGAGCATAGATCCCTGCATGAAAACTGGATGAATTCACAGTAGTTGATATGTCTGAGGAGGAGTGGTGAGAACTAAGGCAGAAGAGTTAGCAGAGTCCAGACTATGCAGAACCTTCCATGGAGATGACAAAGGTTGGGTTTTATGCTGACAGCAATGGGGGGTCATGGAAGAGTGTTAAACAGGGGGATGGCTGGGTTACAAAGACAAGGATTGCCTCAATATTCAGGGAGTTGGAAGAGCCAGATTAGAACTTCCACAAAATTCTTCTGATGCCCAGAACAGAGCTGTCCACCTGTCCCTGCAGGCATATTCCACCTTTTTCTCTAAGACTCACTCCTTAATGACAGAGAACCCACAGACTGAAGGGATTTGATTTTATCTGTTCGTTATAAAGAGGTTTGTCTGGAGCTATGCCTAAACCCTCTTTAGACCCCACAATTAAAATAACTGAATATCTGTACCCTTCAGAGCTGTGTCTCTAGCAAACGGATGATGACAATGATGATTTCCATTTCCAGCTGATGCGTAAAATGTCAATGGGAAAACTTCAAATAAAGCCACTAACTATTTCTTCATCACTGGGCCTTCAACAAGATGGGGACATGTGTTCTTCAACATCCAGGTGCCATGGGGGCTCTCAGAAGCTATTTCACCCAAGATGTTCAAGCCAGCATAGACCATAGCCCATGCCTTCAGGTTATCTAACTCCCCTCTGTCTTTCCAAATGTTTATTTGTTCCTGTCTTCCTCTCAGTGACTAAGTTTGCAAGTTGTACCTTGCAGAAGTTCAATAAGACTTGTTCAAGGGCCTCCCTGGTGGCGCATCGTGTTATGCAACACACTGCGAAGCAAACCACAGCCACTGCAGCACGAGTTCGATCCCTGCTACTGGCCAGGGAGGGGACCCACATGGCGCAGCAGACCTCTCCTGCCTCTCCCACTGCTCCCCTCAGCAGTGTGTTTTGGTCAGTCTGCCTATTCTGCTCCCCACTCTGTCTGGTGAATCCTCTCACCTCCCCCATCTCTGGCCTGTACCCCAGCTCTTGTATGCATAAATAAATCAATCTTTAAAAAATAATAAAAATAAAAATAAAAAAAAGACTTGTTCAAATTGGATTAAGCTAATCTATTCCTTAATTTTTTTAGTTAGTGTAGTTTTACTGAATTGGGCATTTCATCCAGGTTCATATACATGCCTATAAATATTATAATTGGATGGAATCATGGTTTACCTGGGAATCATTTCTATCCTCCACTGAGCTACTTCTTCGCCCTTATGAAACATGCTTGACAAAAGAAAAGAAAAAATTCCTTGTTATGATGATTGGTGCCTTATTTCTGTGTTTTCCTAGAAAGCAAAATCAAGATAGATGCTTGCTGTACTTATAAAATTTTGAAAACAACAGCAGTTTTGTTTTGGTTTTTGTTGTTTTTTTTTTTTTTTTTTTTTCCAGAGTAACAGACACAGGCATACTGCCCCCAGAATGCAAGTAGGCCATAGATACATGTTGTTGCTTTTAATCACTTTAGGTTAATTTCCTCATCTATCAGGGCAGAGAGTCAGTAGTTACTGTCTCAGTGAAAAATAGTTTAGGAAGTTAAGTGATGTTGGATCTGACTTGATGGAGAGCCACAATGACATCGCTCATTCATGCCTGTCTAGCCCCACAAGCCCCAGCCCTCGTGCTCCAGACACATAGCAACAGTAAATAAAATACACAGAAAATAAAAAAGACAGAAGCCTGCTCAAAATCCAGAGAAACACCTTGCCAGGCTAGAAATGAAAAATGAGAAGAGGAGGTTGTACCAGTGAGCCTCTGGATCTCCAGGAGGGGAAGTAAGTCGGGAGAGTAGTGATTTGGATTAAGACTATAACAAGGGGGGCGTTCCTGGTGGCCTAGGGGTTAAGTCTCAGCGCTATGACTGCCACAGTCTGAGTTCAAATGTGGGAAGGGAGCAGACCCACATGGCATGCAGATCTCTCCTGTCTCATTCACCGCTCCCCTCAGCAGTGCATTTCAGTACATCTACCTGTTCTGCTGCCCACACTGTCTCTGGTGAATCCTCTCACTCCACCCCACCCCCAGCACCTCTAGTCTACACCTCAGTTCTTTTACGCATAAATAAATAAATCTTTTTAAAAACATATGTAACTGGGGGGCCTCCCTGGTAGTGCAATGGGTTGAATGACGCACTGTGAAGTGTCTGCAGCACAGCAGTGTGAGTTCGATCCCCCGCCAGGGAGGGGACCCACATGGCACAGCAGACCTCTCCTGCTGTTCCCCTCAGCAGTATATTTCCGTAGATCTGTCTGTTTTGCTCTCCACTCTGTCTCTGGTGAATCCTCTCACCACCACCCACACACACACCTCAGGCCTGTACCCCAGTTCTTGTGTGCATAAATAAATAAATCTTCTTAAAAAAAAAAACAAAACAAAACATGTAACTGGGAGACGTAGTCTCCACCATGAGGTGGGGCACCAGAGCAGACTCACTGCTCCACCCCAGGGGCTTCAAGAGGGTCTCCGCTCTAGGAGGGGAAATATCTTCCAGGGGTCACATCCCATGTGAGGTCATAAGCTTAAAGAGGAAGGAGAGAACTGAGCCTCACGGCAAAGACCCCAGTCAAGCTGCTGACTCAGCGGAAGTATGCGCCATGTTCCCAATGTCACCTCCGGCTAGAGCCCCAAGCAGCTGATACGTGAGCTCGCTGTGAACCAAGAGTCCCAAGGGGGCACATAACTGCTAAACCAGGAGTGGAAGAATCTCCTACCTCAGAGGACGCTGTGAATCAGTAACTTTGAAATATATAACAAAGAGATCGATATTAGTAAAAATGGTGAGATAAAGACCCCCCCCCCATTTTTCTTCCATAAAAATAATGAGAAAACTGAAAAAAAACAACAAAACTTTAGAATCAACTCTTTCACAAGGCTAGAAGTAAATCAAAGGTTTGCAGCAAGCTGAGGGGCAGTTCTTCAAGAAAAACAGCTAAATTAAAATAAGATACTCAGATGACTTCTTTCAGACATATTAAGAGGCCAAGTGGGAAATAACAAATAAAACTGAAGAGAATTTTGAATAAAAACACCAACAATTCCATTACACTAACACTGCATGACTTTCCTTTCCAAGGGTTTTAGATTATTTCACCTATAGCCACTCCCCTAAGATAAATTCCCCATATATTTTAATCCTGAACTCAACTCATTTGGGTATCTTAATTTTCTTGCCACTGTCTGGCATTGTATACTTATGAAATCATAGCAGCATTCCATAAACAATGTTTTTGTCTTTTTAAGGTCTCTGTTCACGTCCTGCTGGATCTGAGACTCTGGTGGTGGAATCTCAGTGAAGGATCAAGGCAGAAGGAGGCTCTGCCGTCGACTGTACTCAGTGTCTTGGGTATCATTCAAAGTGTGTTAGAAATATTAAATCTTGAAATAAGGATTTATAACAAACAGTCTAACAAGTCCTTAAATTATTCAAAAATAGATTAAAAGGGAACAAATTACACACACAGGATAAAAACAATCCTCTCATCAAGGGATGGTGCAAATGTTTAAAGTAACTCTTGGAAATACAAAATCATCAGAAGTACCCTTGGACAATTAGATGACAAATACTTAACATGTCAGAGATGTTAAAATGAAAAAGAATATGATAATTGGATAGATAGAAAAACACCTAAAGGCAGAGGGGTGAATTTTCAAAGAACTGGTTATCAGACGAATTGATAATTAGGCAAAGTAGTTTTCAGGGATCTGGTCTGTTACGGTTTCAGACTACTTACAATCTGAATATTCATTTCATGTTCTATTTCCTTCTCATTTCACATTATAACTAAAGCATTTTCTTCTTTGTCGCATATTCTTTGTAAAATTAATTGCTATTTCAATGACATTTGTTTTTTTCTGATTATAAAAGTAATATGTGTTCATTATAGAAAATTTAAAAAACACATAAATGCATAAAGGAGAAAACAAAAATCAAGCATAATCCCATCATCTGAAAATAACCACTGTTTCATTTTATTACTATTTTTTAATGTCACTTTATTATCGTCATAAGTGGTCCTATAATTCTTTCAGACGCTTAGGATTCATGGGTTGTTTTCTTCACATGCACTCTTTTGCCTTTGTAGATAATACTATGTTTGACAGTTTTAGACATACAACTTTCTGCCTTGGTTGAATTTTTCTGGTTCTCAGGAACAATTCCTAAGGGTGGTACTATGTGTCAAAAATTCTAATGTCAAATTTCATCCCCTCACCCCTTTCTTTACCCCACTGTTCATAAGAGAAAATTGAGGCCCAGAGAGAAGAGATTTGCCTAAAGTTATTTAGTGTTTGAGTAGCTGGGACCAAGGTCTCCCAATTCCCGGCTGCCCTGCAGTCTCTAAGGAGGGGAAGACATTCCAGATATGGCTCCAGTGTGGGAGGTCATTCTGTTTGTTATTCTTCTCCCATGAAATTAGACTATAAAAGTTTTCTAATAACCAAATCCTTCCAAATGAACTATTCAAAGGCTCTGAAGTCTCACCCTGGGGCAAGACATTTACAAGGCTAAAATAAATCTCTGCAAAGCCTTTATAGGATCCTTAAAACCCAATTCCACAACAGAACGCTTGTTTTCGTTATAAAGCCAGCTTTCGTTATTAGCACGAATGCTCGCGTTGCGGCTGACACGGTAAACACACAGCACACGAACAATTATAAACATCCACATACCTTCAGCAGAGGTAATTGTTACCTAGAGCAACAGCGCTGGCCAAATTCTGATGGGCACTCCTAGAGAAATGGAGGATTCAAAATGAAAGCCCAGGCTGCTCTCATCCCATCAGGAAAGGGCCGTGAGGGCGAAATCAGGCAGGCTCCTGCGCCTGGGTGGCTGCCGAGCAGAGGGTCCCATCTGCCCGGAATTTGTGGGCAGGCACCGGGCAGGATGGGAAGAGAAGATAGGTAGACACTGGAGGCTGCCCCACCCTATCTCTATTTTGCCTTGAGGTAACATCCACATAACATAAAATTCACCACTGAAAGTATATAGTTTAGGGTGGAGGACTATCAAATTAGTAAAATTAGATCTACCCATATGACCCATATGACCCAGCAATTCCACTCCTAGGAATCTACCCAAAGAACACAGAAACATTCATTCAAAAGAAAACCTGCACTCTTAGGTTATTACAGCACTTACCTATTACAATAGATAAGATACGGAAACAGGGCCTCCCTGGTGGCGCAGTGGGTTAAGCAACACACTATGAAGCAGACCGCAGCCACTGCAGCACGAGTTCGATCCCTGCTGCCGGCCATGGTGTGGCAGACCTCTCCTGCTGTGCCCGCTGCTCCCCTCAGCAGTGTACTTCCGTTGATCTGCCTGTTCTGCTCCCGGCTCTCTGTGGTGAATCC
>JAGFMF010011623.1:6975866-7047694 GCA_019455555.1 Galemys pyrenaicus
GTATGCATAAATAAATAAATCTTTAAAAAAAAAAAAAGATATGGAAACAGCCTAAATGCCCCCAAACAGAGGACTGGATCGAGAAGATATGGTGTACACATACAATGGAATACTACTCAGCGATCATAAAGGATCAGCTCATGCCGTTCACAACAACATGGATGGAGCTGGGAGACCCAATGAAGTAAGTCAGAAGGAAATGGATAATATCTGATAGTTTCACTTATAGGAGGAATATAGGGAAACTGAACAAGGGGCCAGAGAAAAAGAGACTAAACAAGCAGGCAAGGTAAATCAGACCTACAGAAGGGGAGGGGCAGGGAGAGGAGTTAAAACTGGAGGAAAGAGCACAAGTGATGGTTCATGGGTGATTTGGTGGTGGAAGTTTTATGGGGATTATAATTAAAGGGAGAAACCAAATCTTATACAAAAAAATGAACAATGATGAAAAAAGAATCAAAAATCAAGATAGTTTAGGAAAAAGTGTATATTTTAGTAACATTTAGTATATTCACAGCAATGTGCCATCACCACCTGTATTTCGTTCCAAACCATTTACACCCCCCAGATGGCAATCCCCCCACCAACTAAGCTGTTACTCCCCGCCCCCCACCCCTCTTCTCCCCTTTCCCCTGTCCCCAGCAACCATATATCCCCTTTCTGTCCCTATGCACCCGCCTGTTCTCAGTGCTTCTTATTTAAGGAATCATACAACATGTGCCCTTTCGTAGCTGGCTCCCTCACTGAGCATGTGGACAGCTCTACAGGCTGCCAGGTGGAAGTCTGATGGTAGGGCTCCGGGAATGCTTTTGGGGAGTGCCACCCTGCCTAGGCCGCAGATGGGGGTGAGGGGAGGGGCTGCACGAAGTCTAAGGGCATCCCCTATGTGAGCTGCGAGCTCCAGGAGCCTTCTAGGAGAAGCAGTTAAGTGGCACCCAGAAAATGGTGAACAATTAGCGGATGGAGTAGGCAGGGGACTGTGCAGGACTTTGGATGCTGTTCTGAGGGCAGGAGGAGAACCACCAACAAAGGATTTTAAGACTGGCAGTGTCATGATTGACTTGATGCTTGTGATTGACGTCTCTGGTCGTGGTGCAGAGAATGGACAGGAGGGAAGTGGAAGTGAAAGGCCAGACACCAGCAGCTGCTGTAGGCCAGGGCAGAGAAAATGGGTCCTGGCCCTGACTTGTGAGGAAATCAACAACAGCGGACAGATCTGAGACCTGTTCAGCGGGGAGGCTCAACAGGAGAGGCTGAGGTACCGGCCTTGGGGATTAAGGGAAAGAGAAAGCAAAGACACTGTCCCTTCCCTTTCTTGACTCAGCAGTTGAGTTTCAGGTAGTGGAGTTCTTTTTTTTTTTATGCATACAAGAGCTGGGGTACAGGCCAGAGGTGCAGGGGAGTAGGGGGATGAGAAGATTTGCCAGAGACAGAGTGGGGAGCAGAACAGGCAGATTGGCTGAAATAACACTGCTGAGGGGAGTAGCAGGCAAGGCAGGAGAGGTCTGCTGTGCCATGTGGGTCCCCTCCCTGGGCAGGGATCGAACTCACACTGCAGTGGCTGTGGAAGCCCCACAGTGCAGCGCACAACCTCTTGTGCGACCAGGGAGGCCCCAGGTCGTGTAATTCATGAGGACAGGAAGTCCAAATGGAACAGAGAAGACGATCACGATGAGGTCAGTTTGGGCCTAATAGAGGTAGAGGAATATCCGAGGAGAGAGAGGTCACTGAAGACAGCTCCAGTCTCATTTTGCCACCTTTGGCGTCAAGTTGATGAGCTCTCCTTCCTGAATAATTGAGCCTCAGTAGGTACTCGAGAAGTGTTTATTGGGGCCTCCCTGGTGGTGCAGTGGGTTAAGCAACGCACTGTGAGGCAGACCGCAGCCACTGCAGCACGAGTTCGATCCCTGCCTCCGGCCAGGGAGGGACCCACATGGCGCAGCAGACCTCTCCTGCCTCACCCGCTGCTCCCCTCAGCAGTGTGTTTCAGTCTCTCTGCCTGTTCTGCTTCTTGCTCTGTCTCTGGTGGGTCCTCTCACCTCCCTGAACTCTGGCCTGTACCCCAGCTCTTGTATGTATAAATAAATAAATCTTTAAAAAAAAGTGTTTGTTGATTAAATAAGTGAGCAACTGCCGCTGGCCCACTTAAATATCTCACCCATGTTATTCCGCTCACTTATTTCTACCTTTCAGTTATTTAAGTCTTGTCCATCCCATCAAGGGTCACCTTCTCCAGGAGCCACCACCTCTCTGGTCAGTCTGCAGACCCCAGGCATGAGCTCCGAGAAGCCGTGGGGCTGGGGAGGATGACCCACGAATGGCTGTGTCATCTGGAGGCAGCAGAGAACAATCAAACCCTCTTCCTTGGCCTAGACACAGGGAGGGTGGAGTGCCTAGACCAGAGCCCATCTCTGAGGAAACGACGGAAAAGGGCCTGACACAGTCAGTCGACGAATGTGGCACTCTCTAGCTGGGGTGTCTTCCTGTCATCTGCCTGAGCGCCGGCCTTGGTGATAGCAGCCGTGAAGCCAGCAGGCCCTGCCAAGGCAGCTGGAACAGAGCAAGCTGTTGCTTGTGATGTGGGTCAGTGTGTCAGATGCCAAAGCAGGCTGGCGCCAAGGAGGAAACACGCATCTGCTGCCAGGCTAAGGAGCAGCAGAGATGGAGGGGCAGGGGATGGCAGCTCAGACGCCCTGCCAGCTTCCCAGGCCTAACGTGTGTATCTAGGCCAGTCGGCCTCCGGTGGCAGGCAGTGCACGTCACTCAAGCCCCACCTCCGGCCTTTGCTCCTGCAGAGCTATCATCTGTGATGCTGCCAACTCCAGTTCTCTCTTCCACCCACCTCCTACTCAACCTGAGCCAACTTGCAGCTAGGTCTTTCTTGCCTACGCTTACTTTAAGTGCCACTTCCTCAGAAGCTCTCCCTGCCTCCTCCAGCCTTCCCTGCCTGTCCTCCCCACCTGAGCTCTGCATCCTTCATCTAAGCAGCCAGGAAAGTTTAGAAACTAAAAGCCCAGGTTCTGGATTTAGCCAGTCTGGGTTCAAACCAGTCCCATTCCACAGCAGTCAGTCAAGGCACATTACCTAAGCTGGGTTTCCCCACGGACCTTGGCCTTCTCACCTGTTCACCCATGCTACTAATAGAGTGCACCCCTTAGAGCCGTGGGGGGGGGGGGGGGGTCAGTGAAACAAANTCGCCCCGGGGGGGGGGGGGGGGTGTCAGTGAAACAAAGCCCATGAGTACAAGCATGGTTCCTGGCAAGTGGGAACTCTCAGGAGCCACTTGGGCCCACATTTCCTGCACATTTTCTGATGTGTGTGTGCATAGTTGTGTGTGTGTCTGTTTGTGTGTGTGTATAACAGAATCTCTAATAAGGGTGGGTTCCTTGAGGAAAGGCAAAATGCTTTTCTAGAAACAATCCTTGGTTGCTTTAGGAAGATCTCCAGCTCAGGCCTGGTTGACAGTGACCAGGAGGGGGCTGGACTTCTGAGTGAAGCTCATTCCATAGCTGGGTGGAGGAAGTGGACTGGCAGGGTTTTCTGTGGCTTGTAGGCCACCTGACCGCCCCCTCACACCACAAACACTGTGTACCCAGGCCAGGGAAACTTGGCACATTTGCCAGCAGGTCCTCTCTAAAGCTCTTCTTGTCCCCTTGCTTCACAGGATCAAAGGAGCCAGCCCTGATGCTGCCAGAGGGTGGGGACTGTGTCCTCAGCGTTCACACAGCCCCTAGGCAGGGACTGGAAGAATGTCCTCTATTAAGCGCCCTCCACCACCAGGCACCAACCTCGGTACTTCATGTACATTTTTCTTCTCACAGGGGTCCCTTGGCAAGCTTTGAGTCCCATGAGAAAGGAGCCAATGGAGATGTAGAGACTAAGTGACCGGCCTAAGGTTGCAGCCAGCAGAGGCAGGATGGGACTGTGACGCAAGGCGCCGGCATTCCTCAGCCAGCAGGCAGCTGGGCCCAAGCAGGGTTCAGGGGGTGGCAGGGAATGGCTTGGCTCTGACAATTCAAAGCAGCAGCTTCCAGAGATCCTCCTGCTCACACATCCCTAGTGCATCCTGTGAAATTCTGAAATATTCCTCGAAGGTGCCCCACGGAAGCCCACATTGGGCTGCAGGGGAATTCCTGTAGGATAGTGGCAGGCCCAGAGGGAGAGGACTTGCCGCAGAAATTCTACTCATGGACCCCAGGAGACAAAGATGCTGTTGCGCCTGGGAGCCCAACCAGATGCCCCGCAGCTGAGAGTTCAGACTTTCCCACAGAGGCAGCTGGAGTGAAGGCAGAACACATTGAAATGGGGACAAAGGGAGGATTTCCTCTTTCTTAGAAGCTGTATGTGTCCGATAGCACAGCTGCTAAGCTTGCACCCCGCCCCACCCAGCCAGTGAGAAATAAATCCCACACAAGAGAA
The DNA here is from genome assembly GCA_019455555.1 of Galemys pyrenaicus. Lineage (NCBI taxonomy): Eukaryota > Metazoa > Chordata > Mammalia > Eulipotyphla > Talpidae > Galemys > Galemys pyrenaicus. Next base: position 6,980,286 of record JAGFMF010011623.1, read on the forward strand.
CTCTGTCACAGGCAAACTTCTGACAAAGAGTCAAACACCAGATCTGACTTAGAGACCGTCAGGCTGGGATTCAATCTACCTGCCAGTCCCGTGAGCTTTAACAAGTGACACCACAGTGATCTGTCTCTGTTTTCTCATCTGTTAAATGGGGAGAGTCGAGCCCACTTTGCAAGATTCTATGAAGGCTCAGTGAGATGATGTCTATGCAGTGGGTGCTATGGTGCACCCTCCTTCTAAAAGGTACCCCTGTCTCTGTTGGGAGCTCTCACGCCCCAGGGTGCTGGGAGAATAGGGGGCTGATGGCCTTCTAGGGCCTCCACAGGGGGACCTGCTTCCAGTGACCGGTGTGTGCAGGGGATGAATGCTCAGTCGTGATTCATTTGGAACGAGAGTTGTCAGCTTTGCAGCTCCCAGTGGGACAGGCTGAGACCTGTGTTGCTACTGCACCCCAGGCCCTTTATGCTCACTCCAGGCTTTGCTTCCAGGAGTGCTCCCTCCCACGATAAGCCACCTGCATGCACCTCTCCAGCCAGAATCTGTTCCCCAGTGTGATGGCCACTCTACGCGTCCACTTGGCCATGGTGCCCAGGTCCCTAGTCGGGCACCAGTCTGGATATTCCGGTGAAGGCATTTTGAGATGAGATGAGGGTGTGATTGCTCACTCTGGGTCAAGCAGCCTGCCCTCACGGGGGGGGGGGGGTATGGGGGGGCTTGGGGGGGGCTCCACAACCACTGGAAGCCCTAAGAGAAAACAGACTGGGATGGCCAGACAAAGGGACCTGCCCCTCCAGGCTCAAGACTCAGTCCCCAGCCCGCCAGCCTGCCCTGCAAACTTGGGCTTGCCAGGCCCAAATCCGCCTGCTCCGTGACCTTGTTAGCCAATTTCCTTTTTTCTCTTATTAATATAGTATTTATCTTCGCTGTCAAAGCCTGAGCCAATCACTCTCCCGGGCCGCCTGGGGAGGCACAGAAAAAGGTAGAGAGTAGACAAGACACGGAAAAAAGAGCTCTGGGAGGTGGAGATGGCTGCTTTCCCTGGCAAAGAGGATGCGAAAGGCCACCGTGAGGGAAAAGAGCCCACGGCCCGTGAGGGGGCAAGCCCCGAGGGCACAGAGGAGCTGAACTTCTGGCTCCGCACAGCCAACCCTGAGGCCCCCAGCACAGCCCCAATTCCAGCCAGAGCCTCCCGCCCCCACCCTGCTGTGGCAGCACCTGCGAATCTGGCTGCTGCGTCTGTCCCTCGAAAGGGCGCTGCTTGGGGTCTGGGGCGGGAATAAGTGAGGGGTGCACACCTGCCAAGCTGGAGGCGCTCAGCTGGCAGGCTCTGGGGGGTTCAGGCCTGCAGATGGTGACCTCGGCAGGCAGCACAGAGGTGCTCCTGGCCAAGGGGGGAGCCCTGAACTTGGCGCAGGCGGGCATCTTCAGGGGCTGAGGGGATGGATGTAGCAGGAGCTGCACCCGCTGCAGTGGCGGCAGAGCAGAGCAAGGGGCCAGTTCCTTAAAAACAATCTCCCTCTTTGCGCCATCTGTAGGGGTGTCCCTCACTCTCTCCCTCCCTACACACACCCTACTGCCTCTTGCCCTGGGGCAGTCTGATGGCCTCCCACACCCAGGAACCCGAGCTCAGACCTACAAGTTCCAGTGACGGGTCCCCCACACATGGTCACGTAATGATGAATTCACTGAGGAGCTGAGGATCTCCGTACCTGTCAGCAGGGCCCCCCAGTGTCTATCAGCCCCCATACCTGTGGATCTATGCAGGCACTCTGGCGAGGCTGAAATCGGGGGACAGAACAAGACCCGAGACTCTTAACTCAGGCTCCCAGGAATTAGGTGGGCTTGGGGAAGGACTTTAAATCCAAAGTGCTAAGTCACGTTTTCCTTCCTTGCTGGTACGTATTTTGAATCTAGCCTTTATTACATAAAAAGGGCTTTGAGCAAATTAATATTTCTCTCCCAAAAAGCTAGGAGCGGCCCCACACTTAGGTGCCTAATGAACATCTGATCGCCAGCAATGGTTTGGGGGTTCTACAATGGTTTCCTGCAAAACAGACTTTTCAAACGACATCCGTGAAGATTTACTCGGCTTTATGATGATGAACATCTGTTCATGTTTACAGAGGACACAGAGTCAGTTCAAGAATGTCAGAGCCAAGAATGTAGGAGGAAATGCCCACACCCTTTGGGTTTTACTTTAAAAAGAAGATTTATTTATGCATACAGGAACTAGGGTACAGGCCAGAGGTATGGGGTGAGGATTCACCAGAGACAGAGTGGTGAGCAGAGCAGACTGAAATTACACTGCTGAGAGGAGCAGCGGGCGAGGCAGGAGAGGTCTGCTGCGCCATGTGGGTCCCCTCCCTGGGCAGGGATCGAACTCACACTGCAGTGGCTGCGGATGCTACACAGTGCAGGGCCCAACGACTTGCGCCACCAGGGAGGCCGGGGTTTTACTTGCATCCACAGATGCGCTGGGGCACACATGGAGTGGTGCTTCTTGCAGGCAAGTCCAGGGCCATGAAGACCTGAAGCCACAGCGCCCAGGGGGCTCCTGTTCTCTGGGGTCCTCAGCGCAGGCAAGGAGGCGGACTGCAGGGCAGGCCGGGAGGTGTGCCTGCGTGCACAGCTTCCCGAGAAGCACCGAGAGCTCCCTGAGCAAGGAAGCCGTCCTTGCCCCTGCAGACTCCGGGGAAGCCAGCACCCCAGAAATGCCTGAGCTGGTGTGTGGTCGGGAAGAAAATCACAGCTCTGTCGAACCATGGCATCTGCTCAGCCGCCCCGACGCATCTTAATATTTTGAGGCTGAATATCATATGTGATCACCCATGACAGCTCCCTCTTCTCCTTACATATTTGATTACTTTTTATTTTGTCACGAGGAAAGGAAAACTGACAACAGTTTGACAGGAAAGCAAGCTCATTCTGTTTGGGCTTCCTCAGTGGCTGTTTCTCGTCCTGTGAATGAAGCCCATTTGGGGTAACGTCCGTATTGGTAGAAAAGAAGCCATTTTCGTTGTTCCTAGGTCTGACCTGAAACCGTGGGTGGAGGATCCTTATCTCAGTTCATCTCTTTTTAAGTGAGTGGTTTCTCATTTTGCTTGTGTCATTTTATGTCTGAGTGAATTTGCCAGAAGTTTGTGTGTTTTGTTAGTTGTTTTTAAATAGATGACTCTTCGTTTTATTCACCAGTTCCACTGAGGTTTTTATTTTGTTTTACCCTTGAATTAATTGAACTGTAATCTTTATTATATTAGTCTTTCACTTTCCTTTGGTTGTTCTGTTCCTTTTTTAGTATAAAGGTGAGTCGTTCTCTTTTTGATGACAGCATCTTTAAAGTTGTGATTTTTCCCGTAAGTACTGCTAAGTCTTCATTCTGCAAAATCTACTTATTATTTTGATTCATCTGGATTTTTTTTTACATCTCAATTGTTTTATAGACAGTTGAGATCCTTTGGAGGAAAAATAATGATAAACAAAAAGCCAAACATGAAAAGAAAAAAAAAAAAAAACCAAATCACCAGAAATCCAATTTCCCAGATATATAGGGACTGATATTTATTATACATTTTCTAGATTTTTCCTTTACAAATTTATATAGATTTAAAATTTTTTACAAAGTGGCATCATGTTTAATACCCTTTTTTAATGTGCTTTATTTATCTAAATAATAAAATTAGAACCTCTTTCCTTGTTATTAAGAGTAGATTTACACTGTCAATTTTAATGGCAGTCGAGGATTTATTCTGTTGTGCAGTATTCCATAATTTATGTTACCAATTACCTATTATTAGACATTTAGGTCATTTTCATTTATTTTGTCATCATAAAAAGGCATACAGGCTGCAATGTGTGTGTGTTGCAAATATTTGTATACCTCCAGGACTGCTTCTGTGGGATAAAGCTGTAGTAATGGAATTGCTGGCTGAATGGGGCAGGTATAGCCTTAAGATTTTTGATGCATCACCTTTTATTTAGCCCCCAAAACAGTGATTTTCTTTCAGCCTGAAAACTCCAATTTCCATCTGAACTCGCCAATACCCAGTGTCCTTAATTTTGACAGTTAATGGTAGAAGAAATGGTTATGCGGCTATTTTTATACGTGTATAATCGGCCACTTGTATTTTTCTTTTGACTGCCCGTTCATAGACTGCTTTCCCTTTCTTCTTTATTCGCATGCATTTGCAGGGGTTTTTTGCTTTTTGCCATATGTATTATAAATATTTTGACCATTTTATTGTTTAGGGATGCTGGCCTTATGGAGTTTGTCAAGATTTATTCAGTTAAAAATATCAACCTTTATTCTTGTTATTCATGCTTGTTTTTGTATATGTGTTTCGAAAGAACAAAGATCAAATTATTATGCATTTCTTGTTATTTGTTTACATTTAAATCTTATAAGCATCTGGGTTTATTTAGTGTGTGATGTAAGCTGATGTTACTTTTTCGCCGCAGTCAATTGGCCTGTCATACCCTGCTCTTTGCCCGTGATAGTTACATCAAAAATTTATATAGAAATGTACAGAATTTCACCCTGGCATGCTCCTGGCTTTCTATTTCTTCTGTGTGGACCGTCCACTCGTGCACAGAAGCTGCCCCTGCTCACTGTGGTGGCAGGAAGGACGAGACCTGGAGTCACTTTGTGCACGCTGGAACCTTCCTCCCAGCTATGACAAGTCACTGACTTGTGTCACTGACTTGAGACCCTGACTTGGACAAGTCACTTCAACACTAACTCTGGTCTCCTCGAGGGTGGCTGTGAGGACGGTGAGGCATAACTGGAGGATACCGGCAGTTTGTGGCTCCTCCAGGGGATGTGTAAGGGATTTGGTAAGGTGGATAACCACTGCCTTGGAGACAGATGTGCCCATGGAACCCCATGTCCGCTGGGTCTCCCACCAACCCTCAGGGTAAACTTGTCTGCATCCCCCCAAGGGCGTGGGAGGAGGGCGCTGTGCAAACCCAAAGCCTACACAAGACCCCAGCAGGTGTCTCATCTTCCCTTACCTGTCTTAGTGTCTCTGGCTCTCCACGCCTCTTCCCTTCTCACCTCATTCCTCCTCTCAGAGCCTGTTACAACTATTCCTATGCCTCCTCCAAGAGTCCTTTCTAAAGCCCCTGCATCCAGCTCTCTCTCTCTCTCCAAACCTCGCAGCTCCCCTCCTGCCTCAAGGGGGCAGTATTGAGGGGGGACGGCAACTTCCTTTGATGGGCTCCCCAACAAGGGGACAGGCTGTATGGGGTGCCCATTCTGAGCCTGGATGCCAGCACTGCACAGTTCACAGAACACCTCAAGTCCTCTCTACCTCTTGATCATTACCATTGCCCAAGAGTCCAAGGGCAGAGATGACCAACTCGTTTTACAAAGGAGAAAACACCGGCCTGTGCTGGCTGGACACAGGCCATTATAGCTTCATTAAAAACCCTGTTCTGGGGCCTCCCTGGTGGCACAGTGGGCTAAGCAACGCACTATGAAGCAGACTGCAGCACGAGTTCGATCCCTGCCCCTGGCCAGGGAGGGGACCCACATGGCGCAGCAGACCTCTCCTGCTGTGCCCGCTGCTCCCCTCAGCAGTGTGTTTCAGTCAGTCTGCCTTTTCTGCTCCCTGCTCTGTCTCTGGTGAATCCTCTCACCGCCCTGGACTCTGGCCTGTACCCCAGGTCTTGTATGCATAAATAAATAAATCTTCAAAACAAAACAAAAAACCTTGTTCTCTGGACTTGCCTTTGCCATGCAGATTTCAAACAGACTGGGCCCTTAGTGACACCAAATACATATTTACTGGCCTGTCAGGTGTTACAATGGCCGCAGATGCTGGCTCCCTGCATCAAGAGACCCCAGGAAAGCCAATGTAGTCACATGTCCCGCAGGAGCCCTGCCTGCTGCCAGCCCCAGGGACCCCCACCCCGGGGGCAGGGCCTGCTGACATACCCACATAACCTGAGCACTGGCAGCAGGCTCATGGCCCGGGAGGCCCTACTTGTTCCCCGACCAAGCTAAGGACAGGGGGTGTCTCTGGCCCTTGGAGCAAGCTGTAGCAGAGCCATTTTCACTCATTGGGGAGAAGTGAAATTGGGGTCCTCAGCAGATGGAAGCTGCAGCCCCTCCCATGACTTTTGCCCCCCCTGTGAGTTAGTCAGGATGTAAAGCGGTACAGGCCTTTGGGAAAGTGATCTGGATTTTGCTAAAAAAAAAACCCAAAATAGGAAATTATGTTCAGGTTATATGGTACAAACTACCCCCATCTCTCCGCTTTAGCACTGCAAAGACTTACTTCTAGTTCATGAGAGTCCACTGCAGTCCTGATGCAGGGATCCGTGATCCCCACTGCTGTGACCCCGTCCCGACTCTGATGCCCCTTCATGATCACCAGTCACTGTGGCAGAGGAGAGAAACCATGCAATGAGCTGGGGTGACACTACCACAGTTTGAAAGTGCCCACGGCACTGCCACTCACATTCCCCAAGTCAGAAATAGCCATAAAGGCCTGGCAAGCAGCAGGAGAGCTGGGAAGTTACCTGCATGGCAGGGAAAGGGCATCTGACACCAGTGAGGTACATTACACTCTTTCCAGGGACCAGCCCATGGGGTTCTCCACTGCCCCTCTTCTTGAGCCATTGTTAAAGATACTCATTTAGGGAGGTGTATTGGTCAGCACTTGCTGCACGACAGCTGTGTAACAAACGACACCAAAACACAGTGGTTGACAGCAGTGAGCCTTCCCTTTTCTTGCTCATATGCCTGTGGGTTCGTGGGAAGAATGTTGCTGGACAATGGACTGGAGATGTTCCCCTAAGTGCAGTTAACATACCCGTGCAGGCGCAGTTAGCAAGGCAGATTCCTGGCCCAGTCTCAGCACTCCTCAACGGAGCTGCAGATAACAGGTCAGGCTGGTCTGTGCCCTTGAAAAATGTCTCCTTGTGTCCCTGCAAAACTCCCCCTTTCTTCTGGGAACTAGCCTGCAAACATGGTTTTTTACCCATGTAGCAATGTAGAGATAGTAAATAAAAGGAGTTCCCAGCCTTTGTTCGGGGCTCAGATTTTCTGAGAAAGGTCTGTGCCTGGGTCCATATGGATATGAATCTAGCGCCTCGTCTCCAGAAATCCTTGAGTACTGCCTGGCTTATCGTCCCAGAGCCTGGGTTACAGGCCAGAGTAATTTCCGTAACAGGCGGACTGGAGTGGCTGCACTCCAGGTTGCAGGCCAAGCTGGGCTACAAGCATCGAGTCGGCTCCATCCACTCCCTGGAGCCGCAGCTGTTCAGGGCATGTTCTCAAGGCAGGACAAGAGGCCAAGTCGAATCTGCCAGCACATTCAGGCCTCTGTGTGCATCACATCTGCTAACATTCATGGGCACAACAAGCTACCTTGCCAGGGACAGGGAAGGGCCCTCGGCCCACCAAGAAGCAGTACTGGAGGATGCAGGATTCAGTTATGGGAGGGAGTAAGGATTTGGGAGCAATGATCTAATCAGTCAGACGGGGCTGGCCAAAGCCCAGGGTTTAGAGTCCCACAGACAGTGATGTGAAGCCCAGCTTCATGCCGCCGGAGCCTCTCTCCCCCTCTGAGCTGCCAGTTTCTTCCATAAAACAGGGCAAACACCTTTCCTCAGGATTCCTGTGTGATTCAATCATCACCGATGAAAGTTGAATTCCCACCAGTCCCTGCCAGTTGAATCAAATACCAGGGGAAATGTTTTACATCCACCATTTGGTCCCCATGCCTTGAGGGCGCTCCCACATTAGTGTGCATTAGCATACAAAGTCCCAGCCAGAGAATAGACATGAGAGCCAGGAGCCTACTGGTCCACCAGGGCAGTGAGGAAGGAAATAAAAAAAGACCCAAAGATCATGGGACTGTAAAGTGGTACAGCCCTTTTGGAAAGCAATCTGGAGTTTGCTAAAAGAAAGAAAAAAACCCCCAAATTGGAAATTACATAGGAGCCAGCAATCCCACTCTTGAACATCTACCTAATGAACTTGAGACTATTAACTCAAAATCACATATGCACACACGCACACATGCGCACACATGAACACACACATCAGATAAGAAGCACAGGACACATGGACTAAAGGCATAGTGACCTTCGGGCCTGAGCTCTAACTCCAAACTGGTGTCTTGCCTGGTTTTGTCCAACCGGAATCTCAGTGTTTGTTCCAAACAGTCAGCCAGATGGCTTGTGATCTACCGGACCCTTCTGAAGCAGACTGGGTTAGTCATGAACAGGGACAAATCCAAATTCACCCATTTCTTTCCCTGGTTAGTCCAGTGTGAGACACATAAACATAAAAGGGACGTCCCTGCCTTTATGGACTCCTAGGATTCCAGAAATTCCACACCTGGAGGACCCTTCCTTTGGCTAACAGACCCTTTCCTGGGAAAAAAAGACCACTAGCTAGCTACAATAAGGGGACCCCAAATCACAGGCTTAGCTGTTGTGCCCCTTTACATGAGAGCACACACTGCAGTTTCTCTGCAACAAAAGTGGGCCCAAGGTCATCTCGGCTAGGGGTAAGCCAATATTTGCTCTTAATTTTGAAAAAAGGAGGGGATTTAATCTGCTTGTCCCAGGCATGCCTGGCAGAGGTTATGAGAAGGTGACTTTTCCATTAAAAGCCCAGCTCATGTTTTATGTATTTCTAAAGAGTCACAATTTGAACTTAATTCCTTCTCCCTTTAAGACAAGAACCCCAAAGTTAGTATTTAAAATGTCACATGTAGCCAGAGGTCTCAGTAGGTCATGAAGGGCTGGAGAATTTATACTGGGAAGTAATAAAATTGACACTGAATGACTTCAAGACCCAGAGAGTTGCCTAAGAGGTCAAGCATAGAAAATGTGAAACCAAACCATGAATAAATCTTAGGAAAGCTGATAGCAGAGTATTTTTAAGAAAGGAAGCCGGTAAATAAACTTCAAATCCACATTAGGAGGGCCAGTGCAAGGAGGTGACCTTAGGTCAGTAGTGAGCTGTGGTGGGTAACCCTGTGTGTGACGGACCCCTCACCAGAGCCACGTGCTCCAAACCAGTGTCCATCTATTGTTACAGGGCAGGGAGAGGGGTACCCCAGAACCCCCAAACCTGCCCTCTCTAAATGGGTTCTGCCATCTGCCACATTAAGACAAACATAGAAGGCCTTTAATGGAAAGGAACTTCAATACAATTAGGGTACAATACAGAAAGGACAAAGAACATAGTGACTAAGTGAAGCATCCAAAGTGACCCATCTCCTTGAGGGTAAAAGTCCAGCCAAACACGATTGGCCCAAAGCAAGGCCCAAAAGCCTGCCACACATCCAAAGGACCTTTCAGTAGAGACCCATAGAAGAGGGTCAGAAAGAGTCAGACAAATCTGGGAGGAAAAGAGCAACATCAAAATCAAGATGAAAGCTGCCATTGTTAACCTCCCCACGGGCCTCTCCCCCACATCTGTTCCAACCAGTCCAGGACCAAGAAGCAACGCAGTTTCTTCACATGTCCCTCTGCTCCACGTGCCTCCTCCAGGTGTCCTTGCTGCTCTCCATTCTGCTTCCTTCTCCCTCCCTTCCTTCTGTCCTCCTCTATCTTATCTCTCCAACATCTTCTTTCCCTGCTCAGCTCCCTTCACTTAGGGCAGAACCAGGATTCTGGAACTTCCCCCTTTCCTGGGGACCACCCTGTTACACTATCTATGGGCAGGATAGCTGAGACACTGGGACAAAGAGCTAGTGGGTGACAAAGCTGAGACTGGAACCCCAGTCTGCCTGGCATAATACATAGGAAGGACTTAGACCAATGCCAGGCACGCAGGAAGCCCTTATTCACCTGCTCATTATTATTAGCATCATTTCTGTTACATAGCATCACTATGATTATTTCAAAGCCTGAAGACACAAGCTTCAGGGAGGCCAGGGTCTCATAAGATTCTTTAAGGGGCCTCCCTAGTGGCACAAGGGGTTAAGCACCGCACTATGAAGCTGTCTGCAGCTGCTGCAGCATGAGTTCAATCCCCAGCCAGGGAGGGGAGCCACATGGTGCAGTAGACCTCTCCTGCCTCACCCACTGCTCCTCTCAGCAGTGTACTTCAGTAGATCTGCCTGTTCTGCTCCCCGCTCTGTCTCTGGAGATTTCTCTCATACCCCCACACCCCAGCTCTTATATGCATAAATAAACAAATCTTTTAAAAAAAAAAAAGACTCTTTGAGTTGTCCCCCAAAAGTTACCTCAGTTACGGGACACTCAAGTTGATGTGTTGTGAAGAGTAAATCAGGGTACTCTTAACCATCATTGACCAATCCCCCACCACCGCTGCCCCAAAACACTATGTATAAGACAATTTTTATTGCCCATCTTGTTTGGCAATTGCTTTCTTGGCTTTACCAACGTATCACACAACTTCCCATACCCGTCCATGGGGCTGCACTCATTCCTAATGGCTGCTTGGCAACTCACCGCACAGCTGAATTGCAGTTACTTAACCATTCCTTTGTATCGTGGGCTATGATTTCACTCTTACAAATAATGCTGCATGGCACACTCCTGTACAGTAGCCCTGTGCACTGCTTTTAGTATTTCTGCAAGACAGATGCCTGGAGGTGGCGTGGCTAGGTCAAAGGGCAGGCACAGTAAAACTTTGATGACTGATGTCAGTCACCCTTCTCAAAAGTTCAATTTACCAACAATATCTCCTATCCACTTTTACCAACAGGATTTATGATCTCTTACTTCCTCCTACTCTTCCCAGTATGAGCTGTATCATTCTTCCTTTTTAAACAGATAGGTGAAAATGATGTTATTTGATTTATATTTATCTGATTATTAGTTAGGTTGAGCCCCTTTTATATACTTATTAGCATATAAAACAATATTTCCCTGTTTTCTTATGAGAATTGTGTATTTAGATCATTGGCTTGGTTTATTGGGTTGTTGTCTTTTTCTTATTAATTTGTAAGCGTAGTTAATACCTTGTGGATATTAATTTTTGGTTTGTAATATAGGGCACGAATATTTCTTTCTAGCATGCCATGTGTCTTATCTTTGTTTATTGTTCATTTCCCCAAATAGTTTTAAATTAGGGGGGCAGTCTAGCTGTCAATCTTCTCCTTTGTGGCTTCTAGGATTTGTGTCATTTTGAAAGGCTTTCCTCGGGACAGAAATACAAGACTATTTTTCTGTATAGCAATTTTGTTATTTTAGCATTTACATTTATATCTTTAATCCATCTGGAATGTACTTCTGTTTGCCATGTGAGTAAAGGTCTAACGATATTGATTTCCAAATGGATAACAAGTTGACCCAGTCCCATTACGCAAAAGCCACCCTTTCGTTACTGATCCAAAAGCTCACTTTTGTTTTATACTAAAACCCCACATCTACCTGAGACCACTTCTAGGTTCCCTACTCCCGGAGCTCACGCCACTTCGCTGTACATTGGAAACCACCTGAGCTCTCAACTCCCTTTCCTAGGCCACACCCAGGACTGAATCAGAAACTTTAGATGCACAACTGAGGCAGCAGTTTTTAACTCTCTGAGTTTGAGCACTAGCGCTCTAATGCAGGGGTTCTCCTAAGTCAGTCCCCTCACAAACACCCCAGAACTTGGATAACCTGCAGAGACCCAGGCCCTGTTCTCTTCACACAAGTCTGGGCTCTATCTTCTTCGCTAGCCCTCCAGGTAGTGCTGACACACCACTGTCCATTGCTCTCACCTGCTGGCACCTCCAGACAACCACAATGCAGCAAGCAGCTCCACTTCGTCAGCAGCCAAAGGCACTCAGGTCCAGAATGGGCCTGTTTGCAAAACTCCCAGGTGACATGGGAAGTTGGCCCAGCCTGAAGGTCGAGTATGACTGGGCTGGGCCGGGGTCACTAGAATGTGGGGGACTTTCCTTCCCTAAAAGCTCAAGAAAAGTCTCTTGTCGCACATGCTTCCTGCAGGAGCCTGGAGTTCTTCTGCAGACTATGGACGCGCCGGCCATGGCTGGAAGCAGGTTGAGGACCTGGCAGAGGTGGAACCAGGAGACGCCATTCCCAAGCAGTGATGGATTTTTCGCCGCTTCTCATTTCTTCCCATAACGGAATCTAATTATTCCCATCCTTCAAATTAATTTCTTCTGAGATTGATCAATTCGGCCATAAAGGTTGAGCATTTCTGTGAACTGGCTCGGTGATTACACACCAGGGCCCAGAAAGCCGGGTTACTCCGTTTTTGTTTAGTTCTGTTCTGCTCTGTTTTGCTTTGTTTAAGCCATCTACACCCCAAAGCAATTCCTTTTCATGTTGTTCTCCTGTATTCTTATGAGCATCCACTTCAGGTCCTGCACGGCCCACCTTCCCTCCCCAGCCCTGCACTGCCTAGTGGAACCCCCCTCCACCATCGGGGTGCGCGGTGAGCACCACCAGGCGAGCTTTGAACGAGCTTTGAAACTCCGGAGGCCTAAGCCCCGCCCCGCGCCAATTAAACCCGCAGCTCCGGGGGCAGGGCGGGTCCCTGGTTCCAAAGCCCCGCAGGTGCCTCCAATAGGAGCCCCGGGTGGGGCCCGCCCAATTCTAAGGCAAGCCCGCGCTTGCGTTCCCGGTAGCAGCCTCTCATTTCCGCTGCTCCCACCCTAATGCACACACAGAACACCGCTGTTGCTCTCTTCAGTGAAAATGCTGCCTTTACCTGTTCTGTTGGAGTACTCAACCTTTCAAAGGTACAAAAGGGTAGAGGAGAAAGTCCTCCCCCCACCCTTCACGGGTCCTTTCCCCAGGCTCAGCCCCTACATCCTCCCCTCCTCCCCCCAGAGCACCTGACTGAGGGAGCTGGCCTTGTGTGGGCCAGAGGCCCAGGTTTGAGTCCTCTGGCCACTGCCTTCCCAGGTGACCCTGGACCATTTCAACTCAGGAGCTTCCCCTTTCCTCATCTGTAAACTGGAGATAACACCTGCCTCCAGAGGGCCCGAAACCCCACCTGGAGGAAGGTCAGAGACATTCGACTCTATTGTGGTGGGCAAAGACCTACAGAGAGGCCTACAAAAGCCATCATTTACCTCGCTTATGATGCTGAGGGTCAGGGATTCAGGACTGGGTGTGTTACAGGGCAGGGAGAGGGGTACCCCAGAACCCCCAAACCTGCCCTCTCTAAATGGGTTCTGCCATCTGCCACATTAAGACAAACATAGAAGGCCTTTAATGGAAAGGAACTTCAATACAATTAGGGTACAATACAGAAAGGACAAAGAACATAGTGACTAAGTGAAGCATCCAAAGTGACCCATCTCCTTGAGGGTAAAAGTCCAGCCAAACACGATTGGCCCAAAGCAAGGCCCAAAAGCCTGCCACACATCCAAAGGACCTTTCAGTAGAGACCCATAGAAGAGGGTCAGAAAGAGTCAGACAAATCTGGGAGGAAAAGAGCAACATCAAAATCAAGATGAAAGCTGCCATTGTTAACCTCCCCACGGGCCTCTCCCCCACATCTGTTCCAACCAGTCCAGGACCAAGAAGCAACGCAGTTTCTTCACATGTCCCTCTGCTCCACGTGCCTCCTCCAGGTGTCCTTGCTGCTCTCCATTCTGCTTCCTTCTCCCTCCCTTCCTTCTGTCCTCCTCTATCTTATCTCTCCAACATCTTCTTTCCCTGCTCAGCTCCCTTCACTTAGGGCAGAACCAGGATTCTGGAACTTCCCCCTTTCCTGTTATAGGCGGTCCTGGTCTGAGAGGTGTCCCCCTGGGGCCTTCTCCTGGGACTAGATCGTCCAAAACAGCTTCACTCACGTAGCTGATGCATGGGGACCCCGCTCTGTGGTCTGTCCTCTCACCTGGGGCTAATCTGGCTCACGACATGGTCCCCGAAACTCTGAGGGCCCTCAGTACAAGAGCTCCAAGCATGCAGCTGGTGCGTCTCTTACGGCCTGGCCTCAAAGGCCTCAAAGCTACACGGTCATCCCAGATTCAAGGGGCACGGGGTAAAGAAGGACGTTGCATCACAAACCACCTTGGTGCTCAGAGTCCTGGAACTAGATAGTCAGGCGAGGTTCCCCCTGCAGGTTTCCCTCCCTGGTAGCAAGGGAGCCGGGTGCTGGGAGGGGCAGGGCCTGCCCGCAGTTGGGGCCATGGGCCTTGGCCAGGCACCTGGATTCCCAAAAACATGTCTACAAGGGGGGGTTTGACATTGAGAAATATCTTAGCAGCATCGAGGGCAATGATTGATAGGTCTGATGAATGCAACCCCATTATTATTGAAATTTATACATACCCTGCCAATCGAAGACTCTCTGTGCACACGGCTCATTTTATATTCACAGCTGTTGTTTTTCAACTGGGAATATGGGAGTCTGGCCCCTGGATTGACAAAACTGAAACCTGGGGGGGCATCTTTGAGAAAGCAAATTCTGGATATAAAGGCCCTGCCACTAATTTATATGTGACTGGGCAAGGTGGACTGCATTCTAGAGTTGGCGGGGAGGGGGAGAGGATGAACAAGGTCACGGGCAAGATGAACCCGCCCAGACCCTCACATAATCATGAAGCCTCTGGCTCCCTCTGAAGGGATATATTCACCATTAATATGTATTTTTGTTTTTGTATTTTATTTTTGTATTTTGTTTTGTGTGTCCCCCAGGAAAGGGGGAAGTTCCAGAATCCCGGTTCTGCCGGTAAATTTATTATCTTTAATTTTCATTGAAGCAACACTGATTTATAACATTACGTAGCTTTCAGGTGTATAGCATTATAATTTGACATCGACATATAGTCCATTATGATTGGCCAAAAGTCTAACTTCCATCCACCTCCATGTAAGCCCTTTACCTGATTCACCCTCCCTGCCTCACCATCTCACATATGTATTTTTGTGCTAGGCCCTCAGAACACAGCAGAATCACCTAGACAGGGCCTCTTGTGCCTCACACTGTCATTTGGAACAGACTAAATGAAACAAAGCAATAAATACAACCTGAGGTGACATGAAGAAGGAAACAGGGCGCTGGGGTTGGCGAACTGGAGAAATGAGGGGTGTTGTTTAATGAATGGTTTCAGTCCTGAGACACGCTGGAGCCCAGGGTGGACCTTCACGCCCACTTGACAGAGTTGGCCCACGCTCACAAAAGCAGAAGTGACAGGAGCCAGGCACGGAGTGTGGGCAGGAGCAAGCATAAACATCTGCTGCTCGCCCGACTCGTCCACACAAACGCAGATGTTACCTCTGCGTGTTCTGACACCAGCTGGTTCTAGCTGTAGGGCCTAAGACAAGCTGTTTGGTGCTTCTGTGCCTCAGTTTCCTCACCTGTGCAATGATAGCAATAATAGGCCCCTCCTTGTGGGTCATGTGGGGGTGGCGGCAGCTGTTAGTAGCTGCAAAGTACTGAGAACAGCGCCTGGCACCAGGGCTTCATTGCTATTGCACCCCACATTCTCACATGGGGCGGCCATTGAGGCCTCTGGGGTGGAGTTGGCAGAAGAGGGAAAGTACTGATGGGGGCTTGTCTTAGTTTGGGTTCTGAGCCCAGCCTGAGGCAGGATTTACAGGCCAGTGGTTCATGTGAGAGGCGCTGGAGATACTGTTAGGCAGTGGGGAAGCAGAGGGGAGGGCAGCCGTGACGGGACGGCACCAAGCCCACTGGCACTGCTGGTGACTGGAGCCCACAGCCTCAAGTTTGTCCCATGAAGGGCCAGAGAGCGAGGGTGCTTATGACCAGCTCGTCCTCGAGGGTGGAGGACCACATGGCGGAGCAGAAGCTTTCAGCAAGCTGCGAGCATCCTGGCAGACAAAGCGGGCTCCGGCAGCCTCAAGAAGGCAGTGCCGATTCCAGAAGCGGGGACGTGGGCAGTGGCGCGGGTGAGGACATGGGAAGGGCCCCCACGAACCTAGAGCAGAGGTACAGCCCGAGCAGAGCCCTAGAGAGGCCGACGTGGGGTCAGCGAGCCTGTGACCTCAGGGGCTGCAGTGTCAGCCATCCCTGTCACGAGCACCTGCTAGGGCCTGTGGGCAGCAGGCAGTCGCTCGGGTGTTGGGGGAGGAGGCAAAGCCTTACCATAAAGAACAGCCAGTGAAATGCTGAGGTTGGGTCCGCCCCACCCCAAGAGCCCCGAAGTATGCTGCCCCTGCTCTCGCTGTGCTCACTCCACAGCCAGGAAGACACCAGCCACGTGTTCTCCTAAGACACACCATCTGGGTGCCTCAGCAGGAATTCGGCAGGGAACCACTCGTGAGGGATGACGCCCCTGAAGACATTCTTAAGTAACAGTCCGGTCGATCACCGCCTTCCAGGGGTGGCAAAGCATCAGACTCGGCAGGCAAGTTTGAGCCAGAGCTGAATTCCTCAGAGCAATGGTCCAGGGGTCCCCAACAGAGGGACTGTGTGGCCCTCACCAGGATGCCTGCTCCCCCTCCCCCACACTGAACAAATATTAAAGACTGTTGTTTGGAGCACAGACCTACTGCCAGCATGCCCCAGCCATTCGCGTCTCACCCGGCCCTGGCCCTGTGAAGACAGATTGGAGAAGGGAGCTGAGGTCAGGGCCTCCCTGGCGGCGCAGGAGTCAAGTCTCAGCACTATCCAGCTAACGGCAGCCACTGCAGCATGAGTTCGATCCCCAGCCAGGGAGGGGACCCACATGGCGCAGCAGACCTCTCCTGTCTCGCCTGCTGCTCCCCTCAGCAGCGTATTTCAGTCCATCTGCCTGTTCTGTTCCCCACTCTGTCTCTGGTGACTCCTCTCACTCCCCACATCCCTGTGGCCTATACCCCAGTTCTCGTGTGCATAAATAAATAAAAAATAAATCTTAAAAAAAGAAGAGAGCGGTGGTCCCGCTGACCACTGACGGACACTGAGCTAGGTCCTGCTCAATCTCTCCATCACGGGGGTGGGGGGGACCAGCTGTTAGCCAGAGGCTACCATGCGCGTTCCAGGAGACTAGAAATGGAATCCAAAGCCAGCTGGAATTAAACGTGGAGCGCTTCCCACACTCTGGGTTAGGATGTCCGGACTTACCTGTGGTCAAGTGCCAAGGGGGTGCTTCTGCCGGAGTGGGGCCCCTCAGAGGGAGCCTGGCCACCTGACTGGATTTGAAGGAGAGGACGGGAAGGAAATGAGCGAACTCCTGAAAGGTTGCATCACCACAATTTATAGACAAGACACCGAGCTGGGAGAACAGAGGCAGGAGACAAACCGCTTTAGAAAGGAAACCAGCGCTCCTGGTGTCTCTGCATGAATCACCCGACTGTCCGCAATAACACCTAGAAGAAAATGCAGGATGCCAACACTGTTATTAAAAGAGACATTTTGCTGACAGGAGTAAATCAGAGTTGGGGAAGAGTGATAGAAGGGGAGTCACGTGGGCGAGGAGCCTTGCAGGAAGCTACAGCTCCCAGGCATTCTACAGAGCGCCCAGAGAAGGCCAGCAGGATCCTGCGCCCCCTTCTAGACACCTATGCACATGCATGTGTGCACACGACTGTGTGTGCATGTGGACACACACGTGCATGCGAGAAGGTGCAGGTGCCCGTGCACAGAGATATGCCTGTGAGTGCATGCGAGCATGTTCGTGCTAATCTGTCCTGTGGTGTGTCCGTGCATGCACGAATGTGCACATAGCTCCTTGTGCGTGTGTATGCATGTGTGTGTACCTACAGGTGCATGCTCATTTGAACACACGTGTATGTGTTCGGGGAAGCTGCTACGGCATCGGTGTTCCCTGCCGCTGCTGATGTGACTGGCAGTCTGTGTGTGGGAGCAGGCAGACCTCTGGTAAACTTGGAACCGGGCCTAGGAGGGTGCACAGTATGTGCTAAGTCAAACCTAAAACTGGGGTTCTTGCCCAGGGCACTCACTGTCTAATTCCCCCAAGAAGTGATGCATTTAGGAGCTGGGGTCCGACGTGGATTCCCTTGTCAGCCAGCAGAATGGGAGTTGATTGCCTTCTTTTTTCTTATCTGGGTGATTTCCCCTGCCTCCTCCCAGCTCTCCCTCTCCCTTCCCGCCACATGGATCACATGTTCATATTCATTTTCTTTCCACTACTCTTCCTTCATCAAGTGCCCACTTTCCATCCCTGTTTCTGTGGCCCCTCCCCCAAATTCAAGCCAAACCTCACCCTCTCCCCTCTGCTCATCCCACAGGCCTCAGTTTGGAGGGTCTCCTCCCAGAAGCCTTTGCTGCTCCGTGGGTTCTGTTTTTTAACTTTAAAACCGAAAACAGCTCATTGCCACATTCACAATTCACCCACCTGAAGCATCCCATTTCAGCACAGACGGGCAGTGCCACCATTCCTAGGGTTTAATGTTGGACTATTTTCCTGCCCGCCTCCCCCTCCCCGCCCCGCCCCAAGAAACCTCAAAACCTTTAACAGTCTTCCTCCTGCTTCTCTGAATTTGTCTGGTCTGGACATTTCACATAAGTGGAGTCGTAGGACACGTCACCTGACGGTGCCTTCGCTTTCGCGAGCGTGTTCAGAGCGCACCCACGCCGCGTCCCCACGCCCGCTCGCTCCGCGTCCCTTCTCTGCCAGCGCCTCTGGCCCGAATCCCACTTGTCCACTCGCCGGCTGATGGGCACCTGGTTGCTTCCGTCCACCTTTTGCTTAGGAATAAGGCTGTTCTGAGCGATTGTGCCCAAGGTTCTGTGTGGACAGATGTTGTCGGTTCTCTTGGGCAAGTGCCCAAAAGTAAAAATGCGGAGTCAAAGTGACGTCAGAGTCCAGCCCTCGGACCGCCCCCTAGGGCGTCAGTCCCACCAGCGCGTCCGAGGACACACCTTCTCCCCACCGTCACTTCGACTTTTCCTTTCTGTCCACCCTGGAGGGCGTGGCTTTGCGGTGTGTTCTCAGATAACTAACGATGCTATCAACTAAGAGATGAGCATCCTATGTATTCAAATTATAAAATTTGATAACAAAAAATTGTTCACTTTTTATACTTTTTTTTATAAAGATTTATTTATGTTTTCAAGAACTGGGGTGTAAGCCAGAGGTGGGGGGAGATGTCCGGGGCGGGGGTGTAAAGTGAGGATTCACAAGATGGACTGGGGAGCAGAACAGGTAGACTGACTGAAACACACTGCTGAGGGGAGCAGGGGGCGAGACAGGAGAGGTCTGCTGCGCCATGTGGGTCCCTTCCCTGGCCAGGGGTGGAACTCCGTGCTGCAGAGGCTACCGATAGCTTCACAGTGCTGAGCCTTAACCCTTTGTATCATCAGGGAGGCCCCTGTTTTTTACAATTATTTTCCTTTAGTTGTTGCGTTGTAAGAGTTCTTTATATAGTTCCAAATATTATAACCTTATCAGATAAGTGATTTCCAAATATTTTCTCCCATGCCGCGAGTTTTCTTTTCATTCCCTTGATGGTGTTGTCCCTTGAAGCACAGAAATTTCAAATGTTGATCCGGTGAGATTTGTCTCTTTTCCTGTTGTTGTTTTTGGTTGCCTTCGGTGCTCTTAGTATCCTATCTAAAAAATTGTTACCTAAGTCAATGTAAAGAAAATTTACTTGTATGGTTTCTTTTAAAAGTTTTGTAGTTTCAGCCTCTCCAGCGAGGTCAAGGATACATTTTGAATTTCAACAAATATTTATTGAGCAGCTTCTAGAGCCAGGCACTGATATAGGGCTGGGTAGACCTCATATATCAGCAAAGCAGGCATCCTCCCTGTGCTTGAAGAACTGACAGTCCGGGGAGAAAACAGACTACAATAATAATAATTTGAAAAAAACAACAGAATAATCTGAGCTGGTGTTGAGCCCTGAGTCATGAAACCACATGCATATTAAGGAAATTGGGTCTCTCTATATTAAGACATAGACTGAGAGGGGCCTCCCTGGTGGCGCAGTGGGTTAAGCAACGCACTATGAGGCAAACCGCAGCCACTGCAGCACGAGTTCGATCCCTGCCTCCAGCCAGGGAGGGGACCCACATGGCGCGGCAGACCTCTCCTGCTGTGCCCGCTGCTCCCCTCAGCAGTGTACTTCAGTGGATCTGCCTGTTCTGCTTCCCGTTCTCTGTGGTGAATCCTCTCACCACCACCCCCCCCACACACACACCTCTGGCCTGTACCCCAGTGCTTGTATGCATAAATAAATAAATCTTTAAAAAAAAAAGACGTAGACTGAGGGGTACCCCGCTACCCCCTAATGTATACACATTAAATGGGTGTTGATCATCCATGGCACAGAGGCAAGGCATACTCAGCGTAAAATAACTCTAATAGGATTACTGTGCATAGATTGGGAGAAGAAAGGATATTAATTTCTCAATAAAACAACCAATTACCCATCCCCTCGTGGATAAATACCCAGCCAAATGGGGTGGACCTGAAATGGTGATGTTGAGGCCCAAAAGTTTGCCACAAATCCAAGGCACTTCCTGATGGGGAGCCCCAGGCTGGGGCAAGAAGGACCAGGTAAGTCTGGGAGGAAAGGAGCAAAATCAAAGTACAAATCAAGACAGAGCTGTCACTGTCAGGCTCCCCACGGGTCTCTCACCCACATATTTCCACATGTCTCTCCTCCACATGTCTCCTCCGGGTCCCCCAAGTCCTTGGTGCAAGTCCAGCAGCAAGCCGGGCCTCCTCGCCACTGTCTCTCTGGAGCCCACCTGCCTTGCAGGTTATATTGCTCCACCTGGCGGCTCAGCACCACTCATCATTAAGTGGAAATGGGGGCACAGCACCTCCCCCTTTTATGCAGATACCTCCGTAACAAGGTCACAGAGGCTGGCTAAAGGGCCCTGGTAAATCTTTGTTTACAAAGGCAGCCTCAAGTCCCGAGGTGGGGTGTCCAGCCTCGGGAGCGAGGCCGCAGTAGCCCTCAAACAAGCTTCCAGTTCCCAAACCGGACTTCAGGTTGGCAGGCAGGGTGTGGCTGGAGGAGCACAGCGCGTTTTTCTAGCAGCCAGGCCTGTGCTTCTGAGCGCGCACGACAGGTAGAAGGTAGCAGGCGGGCTCCGCTAGCACCTGAGCGGTGTCTATGAAGTGCCAAAACCCTCTTCGATGAGATGATCCAGGCGATGATTTTTATGGGTAATCCCCTCAGGGAATGGCTCTGCAGTGAGAGGGCTCTTTCTGCCTTGGGTTCTGATAAGATAATATCTCAGTTAATCCATTTCTCTGTTGGACTCTGCTGGAAACTTCTCCCTTAATCTTCATTATCTCCTACCATGTGCTTTTGTTGGGGTGTTACCGAGCCAGCTTCACCCCAAGGGCTCCACGCAGTTCTAAGAAGAGGAGATAAAATTCAGAGCAACCCCAGAGCCTTGCCCGCAGGGCCCAGCTTCCGAGGTCATAGGAAAATCCCTTCTCTGACTCGTCTTCCCTTTGGGGGCATCTGTGGCTACTTGGTGGACCTTCTGGGAACGGGGCAAACAGACTCTAACCACTGGAATGAGGAGTTCAGAATTTTCCAGTAACCAAGGTGGTTTTGTTTGGCTACTGCAGACACACTTCCCTTTTTTTATGCATATCGCATGATTGGCTTTCTCAGTGATACCACAGATATAATTTTTGGTTTGGGAGCTGCATTTTCCCCTTCACCACCACCCTTTATACCTCTTAACCTCAGAAGCCCCACTTTATCATTGCACACTAGTTTTTACAATTTGTTTAGTCCAATTGCAGCTGCGTAGACGTCTAATACTCATCTTTGCCTTTCTGGTTTGCTTTATTATACATAATTCCTTCGAACTCCTTCCATTGGCCTGTAAATGCTAACATTTTGTCTTTCCTCATGGCTCAAGAGTACTCCGCGGTGTGGCTGTGACACATCTTCTTAATCAAGCCTCCACGACTGGGCACTCAGGCTGCGCCCATGTCCTAACTATTGTAAATAATGCTGTAATAAACACTGTAGGACAGATAATTTTTTGCATCGATGGTTTAATGTTTTTTGGATAGACGCCTGAGACAGGGGCTTCTTGGATGGGCTTGCTTCTTTCCTGTAGCGTGTGGGTCTTGGGAACAAGAGCACGAACAATAGTATATAAATCATTGGTTAATGAATTATAGCAAATCATTACTTACTCTCAGTCCCTAGTAACTTCTCTGCTCAGTCAATTGTCTTAGCGGTCCAGTGACTGCGAGGAAGAACCAGTGCGCCTCATGGACCTGACTGGTTGGATCCAGCTGGTGGAGCTTCTTGAGAAAAACCCTGAACTTACTCCCACCTAGTCTTCTTTATAACGCTAAGCCCTCCGCCTCTGGGTGGGATTTGTCCTCTGTTTTCTGAACATGTGACTCATGAAGAAGCACGCCTAGGCACCCACACTCCCGAACCCCCCACCCCGCCACCACTGCGGCTGTGCTAGGCTTCTCCAAAGTCTCCTTCCTTTTCCTTGAGTGAAGAACAAACTCACCCTGGTGTTATCCTTCAGACAGCAGTGGGCATCTGTACCCTCCAGGGGAAGGGGAAGAGACTGAGGGTCAGGGAAGGCTCCTGGCTTGGTTTAGATCTCGAGGGACCCGGCCAGGCCTCTCCCCACTGTAACCAGCACAGAACCAAGAAGTGGGGGCTTCGTGCAGCTGGTCCTGGGTTCTGTAAGGAATACTTTCAGTCTAGGGACTGACAGATCCAGAGAAGATTCATGCCTTTGCTGTGATGAAAATGAAAATTTCCAATTTGCTACTCAAAAGCATTTCCCTGTTTAGAGATAAGAGTAAATTTGAGTCTTCGTTATCAGTGATTAATTCATTATAGTGCAGAACGTCCTCGCAGTGTCTGGCCCCACTACAGACTGTGTACCTCGCTATAGTAACCAGCTGATCCCCAAACTCCATCTTGCCTGATCTCCTTGCCAGCATAGCTCAGTGATTTTTATTTTTTCAGTTTCAAGGAAAGTCTACCTTCTAGGAAGAGAGAGAAAGAGAGTACGGGTCTGAGTCTGTCTCATTAAGTCAGAGAAATGAGGGACCATTTAATGAAACAGCCTCTAACTGATGTCTGCACGCAGCACACTGGACAGGGTGGGTGTCAGGAAAACCAGGGCCTGAGCTTATCTTGCCTGTTCCTCTTGAGCCTATCAATTTAATTTAATAAGAATTTATTGTTGTTGGGAAAGTTGCTAACCAGGGAAGCAAAATGGCTTTCAGTTTTCATGTCAACTTGAGTTGATTGGTAGTGACTGCCTGCAGCGCTAGATGGAGAAGGATTCTGAGGACACCCAGAGGTTTAGTGGGTAGGAACACCTGATTGATTATTCATGTCTGCCACGGGCCCAGGAGTGGAGAGCGGTCACATACAGTAAAATGAGATAAATAATGAATAATAATCATAGTGATGACAATGAAACCTTCTTTGGGACTGGTCAGGTCTTTGGGACTACCAAGTAAGATGACGGCTTTTACAGGGGAGCTGGATGTCTGAATTCTGATGAAAGCTTTGACTGTGAATGGAGACTTCCTTGTTCATAGTATCTGGTTCTTTCCCCTGGCATGTTGTCAGCTCTCGTTGCAAGCCTGGAGGCAGCAGTGATATGGAAGGAGCTCTGTAGGGAGATGCACATTCATTCACTCATTCATTCATTCCTGCTCTGGACTGGGTGTCAACCACCTAGGATGCATTTGGAAGATGCTTTAAGATCCAGGTACTGGCACCCAGACAACGTGAGCTCTGTCTCCTCAGAGCTCCCAGAACACTGACCTTTGTACTGCATCTTCAGGGAAGGAAGAAGATTTGGCCTCTCCCAGGCTTGGGATTGCTCAGCGACTCTGGTGCTGTATAACAACACCTGCCAGGACCACCAGGAGACACAGCAAGCCCCAGGGCTGAGTGCTGAGTTACTGGGTAGGCGACCCCAGAAGGCACTGGAGAGTGGGGATGTGTCTCAGGGGAGGGAAGGAAGCCGTTCATGAGCAGTTACTCCTGTGGCCAAGCGGGGCTCTCTGGCGGCATCACGTAGAAAGGCCTGGGAGCTGCCCCATCAGGAGTTGTCCGCCCGCTTCCATCCTCCGGTGGTTGGGAGCTGCTCCTGGTACATTGACCTCTAACTTTCCTGGCCATTGCTGGATGCAGATCAAGTCCACTCCCGCAGACAGAGGAAGCGCTAGGCAGAGAGCGCCAGGCACTTGCCTTAGGAAGCTGAGGGGACACCGACTCAGGGCCGGTCAGCTCCCACAGCGAGAGATCATCTGACCAGCCGCCTCGTGACCAGGCCTGGAAAACTGGGGCTCAGAGAAAGCAGAAGAGTGCAAATGCTTACACAGTGAGCTGCTAGCTGGCTGGCACCCCTAAGGCTGCTGGCCAGATACTGGGTGCCAGGCAGGTGGGAGGGGCGCTACATAATTATCTCTAAGCCTACAAGGCAGATGGAACTCTTCCCATTCATAGCCAGGAAAGACGAGGGCAGGAAGAGCACAGGGACAGCGGTGACGGTGCACGGGTGAAATGGTGGTGGGAACTCCATGGGGACTACACTTGACGTCAAATAGAGAGGTGACATATTTGCTCAAGGATGATGCTAAGCTTCAGAGTAAGGACAGACTTCACTCCAGGTCTGTCCCCATGCCTGGGGTCTGCTCACCATGTCCCAATGTCGGAGGGCCTCCAGGGGCAGCCGGACTCCAGGGCTCTGCCCATTGCCCAGCAGGTGGACAACAGCATTCTCTAGGTCAAGGTCCTCGCCCTGCACTGTCTTAACCCCCATCAGCGCTCAGAGCTAGTCCAGCCCTGGGCATCTGTCTCCACTGCCCGCTGGCCCTCATCTGCAGGGAGAGGGGTGGGGGTGGGCTGAGCGCAGAGACCACCATAGAGAAAACCATAGAGTCCGGTGAGCTGCCACCCCGAAGGAGCTGCAGGGGGAGTGGTTATCAGCTCTGTGCCCCAAGGAAAAGCAGAGGATCTGCACCTCACCATCCCCACCTGCAAAATGGGGTCCCCAAACAGCAGCTAACACTTACCGAGCACTTCCTGTGCCTGCCATTCCCAGTCCTTCCTGGGATCACAGTAAGCTCCCAAACCACAGCACTTGTTACCAGCACACCCCCAGTTCACTTAGAAGAAACTGAGGCACGAAGAAAGGAGTGGTGCTCCAGGTCACTCAGCCCTGGGATTAGCATCCAGGCGGCTTGATTCCGAGTCTGCTATTTTAATTCCAAAATTTTTAATTTGGGAAACAAAAATACTACGAAGTGAGCCCTGGCCCAGTATAAAACTACATAATCCGCGCTTACAAAGCGGCTTGGCAAACGCACTCATTCTCGGGGTGAAGGACTGTTCCGGTCTCCAGAGTTTTTCTAAAGAGGAAACAGATCACAGCCTAGCCAAGGTCAAGAACAAGGCAGGTGTAGACTCCCCAGCCGCGCTCGCTGGTCGGGGGCGCCGGGGGGGGGTGAGGGGGGTGGTACCCCGGCTCGGAGCGAAGATGGGGAGCCGTGGCTGGGACCCCGGCCCCGCACGGGCGGCTGCGCGGCAGGCACCCCTCCTGCCCCGCCCCCTCCCTCAGGTGGAGCACCCCGCGCCGGCTCTGCAGCCTGCAAACCTGGATCTCCGCACCCGAGCAGCGCCCGCGCGGCCCGGCAGCCTGGGGACGTCCCCGGCGGCACAGCCCCGGGCGGCGGCGGAAGCGAAGACCTTGCGGGAGCGTTTATGCGGATGCCCCGGGCGGGAGGGATAATTGTGGAGCGTCCCCAGGGCCCAGAGCAGCCCATGCGCGCGGGAGAGAGGAAAGGAGGGGGCGAGGGGAGGACAGAAGCCCCGAAGGGGTAACGATCTGCCTCGGGTGGGCGGCTTCAGAACCGAGCAAATCCCCCCTCAAGCCCCCACTGGTGCCTGTAAGCGGCAGGTCTCACTTCGCCTACACGCGCCCGCCCCCACCCCACGAGAAAGCCCCAAGCCGGGAAGCAGGAGAGGGAAGAGAGGAAAACCTACGGGAGGGCCCCTGGAGCCCACCGCTGCGATCCCACCAGCTCAGAAGAAACTGAGACCCCCAGGGAGGAGAGGCGAGATCCTCCTGATACGGCGGAGGGTGGGGGTGGCCT
Source organism: Galemys pyrenaicus (assembly GCA_019455555.1). Lineage (NCBI taxonomy): Eukaryota > Metazoa > Chordata > Mammalia > Eulipotyphla > Talpidae > Galemys > Galemys pyrenaicus. The sequence goes on from JAGFMF010011623.1 coordinate 7,006,205, forward strand.
TCTTTTAAAAGGGGGTGCAAGGCCGAATCCCACCCTCCCTTTCCCCTCCTCTCCTCTGCATCCACATTTGCAAGGCCCAGGGGGTCTGGGTTCTCAGGGTCTCTGCCTCCCAAGAGGTCCCAGTTCCCCCCATCCTCAAGAGCGCTCCCTTTTCAAATCCTGGGGAGGGGGTGGCCTGGGGAAACCTCTGCCAGCTTCTCCACCTGGGAATGCTGGAGAGAAGGAACCAGCCCCAGAACTGCGGTTCCCAGACCTGGCCCTGCTTCAGCCTGCAAAGCCGGTCACTGGAGCTGGGCGTTATAATAACAGCGGTGAAAACAATGCCTCGGGCTGGGCCTTCAGCTCAGGACAGAAGGGTGGTAAGGGGCCTCCCTGGTGGTAGGAGGGGCTGAGCATCTGCCATGAAGCTGTCCCCCAGTCACTGCAGCACAAGTTCGATGCCAGCCACGCATCAGACCTCTCCTGTCTCACCCGCCACTCCCCTCAGCAGTGGATTTCAGTCAGTACCTCGGTTCTGTTCCCCACTCTGGTGAATCCTCGCAACACCCCTCCCCCCACACCTCTGGCCTGTACCCCAGGTACAGGCCAGAGGTGTGTATGCATAAATAAATTTGTTTAAAAATAGCCCCAAGATTAGCCCTGCCTCCCTTTACTTTCTCTACTCCTGGGGTCCCCTCATTTCCAGGCTCCCTCCAGCCTTTGCACCCACCATGAATGCCTACCTGGAATGCCTCCCACCAAATTAAAGATGACCGGCACGCTGGGGCAGAGTAGGGTCGGGGCAGGCTCGGGGTCACTCCGCGGTGGCCCTTCAGCCCTGGCACAGGCCTGGTGGCAGCAGCGCCCACCAAGCCAGAGCCACCCGCGCTCATAGGCAGCCTGGTCAGGCCCATGGACCCCTGCGGCACCTCTGCGGGGCGGGGAGGGACAGAGCCAAGGGAGGAAGAACAGAAGGAAACTTCCATCACTGGGCCACTGACTTCAGAGCAAGGGTTTTCCTTTTGAAAGTTCGCACTTGCACGGAGGGATATGCGAATCCCCAGGTGACTGCACTGTGGCCACAGTGCCCATCCACCCTTCCACAGGGTCCCTGGTTCCCCTCCGCTCCCCTCCTCACTCACTCCAGCAGTGAATCCATGGACCTGAACTCAGGACAGTTCCCAATTCCTCCTCTCCATTCCCACCCCTCCCCGAGGCTAAGCCCTCAGCAGCCTGCAGTGCCTCCTCCCACAGCTCTTTGTCCACACAGGTGGAAGAGTAGCCAGGGGCCCTTCTGAAAAGTCCCAAAGGGACTAAGGTCCAGCTGCCTTCCTGTGGCCTCCATATCCCTACAGGGCCTCAGCCTTCCCTTTCTTTGGCCTCCTGCCTCCCAGTGCCACATGGCTCAGCTGCCCACATTGCCTTTGTGCCTTCTCGAAAAGTGATAAACCCTTTCCTACCCCAGGGCCTTAGCATATGCCCTTCCCCCCAGCTTGGCACGCTTCTCCCCAGATCTCCACAGGCCTCCACTCATCTCACCTCCAGGGAAAGGTTGTCCAGGCCACATGTCATTCTGTTTCATCATCTTCACGGCACTTAGCTCTAGCTAACATCTTTGACATGTGCATGAACTGTCCTCTTTCTAACTGCCGCCCCCACACCCTCCACTGCCCTCTGCCCCCACCAGGAGCAGGGATTGCCCAGCTGGCTCACTGCTGACCCTGAACTCCACAGGGGCCTGGTGCATATTAGGTGTTCAATGCACATTTGTCAAGTAACTGAAAGGACCGCTCCATGTCTCTGCATCTCATACATCTGTTTGGAGCTGCTGTGTAGACCCAGATGTGTTATTTTCCCTTGTTAATTACTGCAGAGTAATTATAGTAAGAAGTGTTAAGTACAGAATGCATTAATGGGGAAAACATAATAGATTTCGCAACACTGGCCTGAACAAAACAGAAGAACCAGGGCAGGCCTCCCACGGTCGCTAGATTTCTGGAATGGGGAATTTGACCTGAGTCCCAACCCCCACCCCAAGTGGCTCTACAGGCCCCTCTGTGCCTCAGTGGAGATGGGTGCAGGGCTGGTGGTACCTGGGTCCTTCCAGGTAAAACTCTTGCTTCCTCTGTGTGTCCCTGAGAGGCTGGGGAGTCGGGCTGGGCAGGAAACCTCGCGGAGCCTCAGTTTTCCCATCTGTAAGATGGTGACAGCGAGATCTCTGTCCTGAGGTTCCTTCTGCTCGGTGCCTGTCAGAGAAGAGCAGTGCCCACTGCCCGCCCCGGTCTCCTGCGTGAGGGCCCCCTTCAGGAGAACTGGCATGGAGTTGTCTCCCCCATCAGTTCTCCCTCCTCTAGGCTGAAAAACCAGATCGATTGTGCCAGGGCTGGCGAGAGATGTCTTTGATAGAGAAATGTCTTTGATATGGTGGTTGGCGACTCAGGGTTCGGAAGGGGGTGCTGCTGTAGGTGGAAGTGCTGTCTCCAGGAAGGGAGTCCCCCGCGGACAGCCAGCTAGCGTTCCACTTGGGGCTTCTGTTCACATCCAAAGAGGGAAACATCAGCCACCCCCAAATATTTCTCTTGATAAGGACTATTTTGAGCTGGTTATTTTTAGGAAACAGCAAATGTGGGGAAAACAAAAAGTCACCCGTTGGCAGAGATGTTTGCCTGTAGAAGGGGACTGATTGTCAGCGTAGCTCCCTAGCAGGAAGAGGGGGATGACCAGCCCCTCAGAAACTCTCATCAACGCGGAAAGCACCCATCCACCTGTGTAACAACTACACCTGCTTCCTGGTGCTTCCCAGCTCCCCACATCTTTCTTTTGTTTTCAGCTGCAGGTGGTATTGAAGGTGTGACTTGGGCCATTTCCAGGACCTACTTAGTTTCCTGGGTGTCTCCCAGGTCTGCAGGAGGACTACGTATTACTAAACTTCTGCTTGTTTTCCCCCCTGTTAATCTGTCCTTTATTACAGGGGTGTCTTGGATAAGAATCTAGAATTATTTATCCTCGTCCATATCTATCTGCCCATAGACACCCCCCACCACCACCACCACCGCCGCACCACACACTACCACTCTGTTGTTTCCTACCAGGTAAAGACAGAACCGCAAACAGCCTCTGGGGTAGAAACTACTAGAACTGACCCTAGGAAGTTCAAATGACACAGGGAGAAGAAAGGGCTGATGTGAATTCTAAAGTGCTGGAAAGGCAAGTTCATCACTGATTTTCCAGAATCTGCTCTTGGGTCTTTGCAGCTCCAAGTAGGATCTGGGACTTGAGTTTTGCCGACAGGATGACCCTGAGACGCCCTCTTGTGGTCATTACGGGCATGGCCGGCTTTCCCACTCGCCCTCCTCCTGGTGGAGCGCTGCTTTCCTTTCTTGTGCTTCTTTCCAAGTGCTCTTTAATTCAGAGCCACAACTTTTATGAGCAAGATACCCCGGATCACCAATGCTCTGTTTCCCAAAGCACTGAAAGATGAAGTTCTCATCTCATGATTAATCCTGCCTTTAAAAATGTAAGCATTTATTTTGTCCTTTAAAAATTAATATACAAAATTTTGAAAATAAAACTTGAGGAGACCTTCTAACTTCATAACAGTCCCCCCCCCCCAAATTAAACAACAACAACAAAAAAGAACCAGCAGGAAGAAATACATTCTGCAGTTGTCCTGGTGGACTAAGTGTTTCTCAGAATGAATAAAAACATTCCAACAATTTGAACTCAATGCTGAGCTCCTGTAGGAGGCGAGGCACAGCTCTCTGAGCTCCTCTCCCCAGTGTTCACTGGCCCCCTAGATGGAGCCAGACCCGTGCCACCCCCTTAGATCCAGAGAAGGCTGACACCCAGCCCTGGCTGCCCTGTAGAACCCGTGGTCAGACCAGGCATGGGAGCAGCCACGAAGGGGAAGGGCAGCAAGTGGATGTTCTGTGGGGACCTGGAGGCGAATGCCGGTTCCATTGGGCCCCAGCTGTGTGACCCTGAACGAGCCATATCCCTCTCTGAACCTCAGTTCCACGTCTGTAAAAGGGGCCGATAGCTCATTAAGTTATGGTGAAGATGAACAGAGCTCAAGCCCAAGTACAAAACATGTAGCCCAGAGTGGTCTCTCAACTGTGCTCCTTCTCTGCCTCCAAACCAAATCCCCTTTCTTCCTGTGCTGGAGAGGAAGCCACATCTCCCCGTTAAAGGCTGGTGCCCGCTGGACTTTTGGAAAGATCATGAAATTTTATATGTGGTCAAGCCAGGAGAGGGTCCAAGAAACCATCCAGCCCCAAGCAATGGAAACGAGGGCCAGAGAAGGGAGGGGGTGGAGCGGAGCGAGTGGCACAGAGACTGCAGGTGCACAGCCCATGGCCCCTGTGACCCCAGGCTCTGGCGAGACCCGGCTTTCACTCAGGATTTTCACTGCTGGCTGTCCTGGGCAGATGAGTGGAACTCTCCACTTCCAATACCCTCCTCTGTACAATGGGCACAATAACAGTCTTCTTAGGGCTTGCAGGAGGGCTACATTCGTTCCCAATACCAGGTAAGTTGACTATGCGGAGAATTTACATAACAGAATTTTAGAACCCCAGCCAGCATTCCAAACGGACATACCCTGCCCCCAGAATCAGGGTCAGGGCTGCACTCAAGTTCCTCCTAAATGTAAAGACCTCCAGGAGGGAGGTCCTGTTGCAGGCAGCCCCCGGGTAAGTTCTGCTCAAACAGAGTTAAGATTAGAACAACGCTGCTTCCTCCCTTCCCCCACCCACCCGGTGAATCTCACTTGACATCACTCCAATGAACGTGGCTGGGTCACATTTTAAGAAAATAGGCTGCTTCTTGATCTCTGATAGTCCGCTGGCTCCGCTGGCATGCCCAAGATGAATTATGCTGGTTTAAGGTCAACAGCAAAATGCCAACAATTGCATCAAAACATCAGATTAAATAAGAATAAAACAAACAAACATCAGGAAGGGTAAGTTAACTCTGGGTGAACTATGGCTAATGGTGGCCTTTCCTCCTTTTTTTTTTTTTTTCTTTTTCAAAAATAGCTCTATGCTCAGAAGCCTCTCAGGGGTCACCCCAATAGGAAAGGAGTCCCTCGAGATTGGTTGCAAACTCCAGTTTACCCATGTCTCTTCATATCACCACGGAAAATCACCAACGGGTCTGTAATTTCTGTGCACTTGCATCCGCAAAAGAACATACACTTTTCCTTTTCTTCCCAGTAGAGTATTGAATTTTTTAGTTTTCTAGTTCAGGGAAAATGTTATGATTACTTAGGGTGGTGGGAGGGAAGGCAGGGGGCAGACAGAGGTTGTTGAAATTCCTTGAAAGCAAAAATATACTATGAAAGACGTATTTAGAGAAGAAGGAAGCCAGTGGAAGGGGTTGTCACTTGAGGCCAGTTGATTTATTTCATTATAAGTTTCTGGTGTTTTCAGGAAACAAGGGCCAGAGGGAAGGGAGAAGTGGAAAATTCCAGAAAGGAAAGGAGGCCAGGCTGTCTAGGAGGCCAGGAGCATGCATTTCATGCCGGTAGGGAAATCACCAGCCTATGTGCTGTTTTCAGGAATCCCGGTCCTTACAAGTAGATGGCCCCGCGGTCACTCTGAAGCGGCAGGCCCCGTGATCTCTGGCTTCATGGGCAAGTGACCCTGCATGTGCTCTGCCTCGAGAGTCTTGGTCTGACGCTTCTTATTGCAGTCCTGCTTGAGAGGCACCTAGAAGTGGCCCGAACCATGAAGTCAGTGACGTCGCTCTTCACTTGACTGCTGTCAGTATCGGATTTGCTCCTCCAGAAGCCTCAGAGCCGGAATCCTTGTGCCTGCCCACAGCTGCTTTCAGCCCCTGAAAGACGATTCACTTCTTAGTGAAGAGCATGGGCGTCTCAAGGGAACAACTGAGTTCAAGTCCCCAGGCACCCAGGTGATGGCTTCATGCCTCAGTTTCCCCCTCTGTGCTCCCACCCCTCACCCACCGCCTAGTCAGTGCAGGAGCGGCACCCCTAGACACTGGAAGCTCTTAGCACACCCCAACATTGACGTAGTCCTCATACTTCAGGGAACAGAGTGGGGGCGCCAGGACCCCAAGGAGGAGAACGTGCTGTGCAGAAGAGCACTGTGGGGCGAGCCAAGAAAGCGAACAGCTTCCCCCATGGGCGTGGATGTCTCCCTGTGTCCGGATGGTCACTCGTCCCCAGGGACGTCCCGTGGCTCATGTCTGCAGGGCGGGGCTCGGGAGAGGTCAGGCACCATGACCACGGGCCCGAGGTGTGCCGTCTGCAGGACTCCAGCCCGGCAGCCCTGTGGGGTGCACAGGGGCTCCCAGCGCCCTTGATCTCAAGCTTCTGACTTCACCTTAGCCTACCACAGCTTGGCACCCTAAAGTCAGGTTTCGGGAGGAGGGAAAGAGAGAGGAAGGGAAGGAGGGAGGGAGGGAGGGAAGGAAGGAGGGAGGGAGAGGAGGGGAGAAAAGGGTGGGAGGAGCCCTGAGCAATGAGCCTGGGAGGGAGTTGCGGTTCCAGGGACAGGTCTGCCTAGGTGACCTTGAACGTGGCCTTGACTTCCACATCGGTATATCAGGCTGGAGGGAGTTAGTGTTCCTCTAAGTCGATTTCACGAACATGGTGTCTTTCAAAGGAAGAGCTCCTGGGCCCAACACCTGGAAAGCACACAGGCATTGCCCTCTCTGGAGGATGCCCGTTTGTACAGCTGCTCCTCGACTTATAATGGGGTTACACCCCAATAAACCCGCCGACGTTGCAAATATCATTGAAGCTGAACATGCATTTAATCCACCTGGACTATGGAACCCCCAGCTCAGCCCCAACGACCTTCAGTGTGCCTGGAGCACTTACATTAGTGACAGTTGGGCAATTACACTGAGTTTCATCTGGAGAGTAATTGCTTCCTCTTTCTCCTCTCACCAGAAGCAGGAGGCACGGGCACTATGTAGACCTGATGGGAATCCAAAACACAAAACAAGATTCGAAAATCACTGGCAACACAGCACGAGGGACGGTCGCGGTGCTGGCTATTCTACGAAATGCACACTGCTTTCGTGCTCGAAAACTCATAAATCGGTCCATCATAAGTCAGGGGCCACCTGTGTAATGAAGACCCTGAGAAATCCTGCAGGAAAAGTAGACCTTTTGGCCTTTGCCTGGACTCTACGCCCAGGCAGGGGTTTTGTCTGACTTGGTTTTATCTGCTGCGTGCTCCCAGGCCCAAGAACACGGCTTAGCCTAAGTGCACAACAAATGTCTGCGGATGAAGTAGACACGCGAACTTTCTCCAACCCAGCGCTTCCCACGTGCACTTGTCCACAAACTTCATCTTCTTTCTCTGCACCCGACAGCCTGGGGAAGCGGCTGTGAGCCTCAGTCTGACCTTGTACCCTGAGCGCTTGTCTGTGTGTGAACGTCACCTCCAGGTCTAGAGACACTGCCGTTGGGGGGTGCGGGGACACGGCCCCTCACGCAGGACGTGGCTGCACAGCAGAGTGGGCCAGCGTCTCTATCCTTGCCCCGACACCCCCTTTCAAGCTCTTCTGTGGGTCTGAGGACAGAGGGGCAGGAAACCCCAAATGGAAAACTTGGGACCTCCCAGCACGTTCTCCAGCCTCCTCCTCAGGACCCCCAGCTGTGAGCCTGCCACACGGTGAACAATGAGCAATGGGTCCCCATAGGACCCGCCGCAGCCACGGAGACCCAGGCTCCTCCCTAACCCTCCCCTCCCAGGGTCTGCACAGATGCAGGCCCAGGGCGCTGCCTGCCCCGCCCTCCCAAGAGTTCTGCTCCATCCACAGCTCCTCTGCCTGCCCCGGGCTGCAGGCCTTGGAGAGCTGAAGCCACCGCCCACCAGGAGCCAGGGGAGAGCGCGAGGCCCCAGCAGGCCAAGAAGGCCTCTGTCCTGGGCCACGGAGACACCTGGAGATGGGCACCTGACCCGGCCAAGGCAGTCGGTGGCCGCCTTGGGATCAAGAGGGGGAATTAGGGGACAAGAAACTCTTTTCATGGCATTTCTGCCACGCTAGGTGGAGGGAACCCAAGCGACACCCTGCGCCCCGGATGCTTCGCTACACCCCAGCAGGTGAGAGTGGCCACCGCCCCTCTACTTCTAGTCCCCCGGCTCCCGCGGCTTCTTGCGGAGAAGCCAAAATGGCTCAAAACTCAGCTTTTCCCACCCTGAGGGACTTAGGGTGGCCGTGGGCCCGTCCAGCGTGGGGACCGTGGCTGACGGACAGTGTCTTCTCTCCACACCGTGCAGGCCCACGTCCTCCGCTCTCCTCCTGGAATCTGAGCCGACGCCATGACTCGGGGGCAGTGGAGGGGGTGACACTGTGAAGGTCCCAGCCCAGGCCTCAGGAGCCCCAGAAGTTGCCCCTCTCTCCCGGAGCCCGCCAGCCAGCGTGAGAACAAGCGGGGCCAGCCGCTCGGTGGGGGCACAGCACCGGCACCCAGCTGGCCGCTGGCCAATACCAGGCATGTGGGTGGGGCCACCCCAGGCCCTCTGGATCCCCACCGCTCCCTCAGGCCTGGGCTCCCCCACCCTTCATCACACAGACTTGTGGTGGGGCCAGCCACATCTGCCAGGTCCAGCTCAGTCCACAGGCGCAGAGACTCCCCACGTGGTCGTGGGGGCTGTCTCCAGCCTCTGCTTTGGGGGTGCCACACAGCCTCGGATAACTGACGCAGAAATACATTCAAATGCCGCTGGGCCCCGCTTCCCTTCCTCATCCGCTTTTATCTGCCCCCCACTGGGCGCGGCTAAGGAGGCCCATCACCTCACCACCAGCACCAGCACACGGGGATCCAGGCAGACTCCCTGCCCGATGGCCCCCTCTTCAAGTCGTCAGTGGGAGAGAGGAGGCCCCAGCACTTACCCAGCCTGAGGCCGAGCTTCTCCATCAGCCAGCGCATCCATCTGAGACAGGGACTCCGACTGGCCCTCACTTGTGCTACAGTACTCTGAGCTGGATGTCGGACCCTCACCCAAGCATACCACTTCCTAAGAGTAGTTTTAGCAAAACGGCAGCTTATAAAGCGTAATGTTTTTCCTTTAGGGCACAGACAACGGGGCTGTGCTGGTTTGGGACCAGAGAAAACTAGAGGCATGTGTGACTTGCTCAAAGATGGCGGCAGCTGGAGATGTCGCAGGGGAGAAGGTGCCCCTGTTCCCATGGAGACAGCCAGGGGCGGGAGGCCGGGGATACCCAGCTCTCCCGGGAAGGGGCCTCTTCCTGCCTGGGGAGTGGAGTCTTGCCACCTCTGGCAAGTCAGGCCCCACCAGTACTGCCAAAGGACCAAATGATGGATGGTTCAGGCTTAATCATCTGCTTGGCGTGCCCCTCTAGGAAGCCTTCCCTGTGCGGCCCAGACAGGAGGAGGGAGGGAAGGGAGGAGGGAGGGAGGGAAGCAAGGAGAGAAAGACTTGAAAAGGACTGTGCTCCCCTCCTGTCCACTCTCTCTGCCTCCCTCTCTCTCCATGATCTGTGACACCCCCTTTATCTTCATAGCTGAGCTGAGCAGCTGGACAGACGAGGGGGACAAGCCTTGGCCCCTGCCTGAAAGAAGTGCAGCGCGATGGGAACATGGGTGACGCCCCACCACGAGGTCCTCCCGGGGTACACGGGGCTGTGGCCCAGGGGAGCAGCCCCGAAAGCAGCTGGCAGCAGAGCCAGGCTGGCCTCCCAGAATAAACCGTGCCTGCTCGGCGCTTCGAGGTTAAGGACGAGGCTAAGTACAACTTCCTAAGGAGCCTTAAGAGAAACAGCACGTGCGAAGCTGCCAGCCCAGCGGGCAGCCCGGTTCCGGGGAGTCTCCGGTCGGTGTGGCAGGAAGAGTGTGCAGGGGAAGAGCAACCCCACGGGGCACCACTAGAGCTGAGCACAGCGGGTTGGCCCGAGTCCTGCTAACTCCTTTAAAGCGAGACCTTCCTGTACGCGCAGGAAAACCCCAGGCGTGGGAGGGAGTACGGGGAACCCCCGAAGCGAGGCCGGGGCTGGAAGAAGTTCCCGTGCAGGGCAGTCCGGACCCAGGACCCCGCAAGTGTCCCCTGGGAAGCGATGTCTCTTCCCCCACCCAGCAGCAGCAAGGGCGCCCCTTCACCCAGCAGCCCACCGAAGGATGTCGGGGTGCGGGCCCTGGACTGGTAAAAGCACCCCTCGATCTCCAGAACGCACTTTCGGTGGCGGTTTTGCTACCGCGCAAGTGTTGGCGAACGATTTTTCCCTTGAGGGCAGCACAGGGCAGGGCTCTGGCTGGCTCCTTTCGGACGCGCCCACTCCCGGGGCCGGGAAGGCAGCGGTGGTTTCTACACTTGCCGATGTTCCAGAATCACCTGGAGCTTTTTAAAAAGCCCCAGTACTCAAGCCGCACTCCAGGCCGATCAGACGCTAACTTCATGCGCTGCCTGGACTGCCTATGTAAGGACGGGGCAGGTCCCTGCAGAAAGGAACAGGGCAGGGAGGCCGCTGTCATCAGCGGGGGAGGCCGCTGGGCAGGCCAGATTCCCCGTGCCGTCTGGGGCTGCAGGGTGGCCCAGCAGAGACCGGTGGGAGTGGACCTGGAAGCCCACAGAACTGGCAGCTCACGGGTGCAAGGAGGGATGGCCCAGCTTTCCCCCCCGCCGGAGGGGCCGTGCCAGGCTCAGCTCTCGAGCCCTTCCGAGGGGCCTGGCCATCTCTTCCCACCCTGGGCATAACTGGTGTGCAGGGAGCAGCCCCGTTGAACTAGGACAAAACCTCAGGGCTCAGATGACTTCCCCATGGGCACCAGCTGCCCATCTCGGCCTCAGGCCCCCAGCCGCAAATAAGGCTCCTCCCACCACACGCCTGTGCGCCCCCTGTAGAAGGAGTTGGGCCCAGCCCCATCCAGAGGGATCTGGGAACCCCTGTTCCTGGTGCACATCTCCATCCGCGCCCCAGAGAGTGGCCCTGCGGAAACCTTAGTGGGATGGAGAGGGAAATAACGCAGCAAGCGCTTAGGGGAAAGTGTTTTAATTCTGTGTAATTAGAGGGTAATGTTTATACCGATCATTAACACCACAGCAATGAGAGCCGCGCGGGTTTCCTCCAACAGGGGTGAGCAGGGATGGCCGCTGTAACCTGGAGGCCTGGGGGTTTAGTCAGATGCCGAGACACCGCAGGCGGCACTGTAAGGGCCCCGTCCTCACCACCCTGGGATTTGGGGGAGTCCTGAGTCTCATATCTTTCCAGGCTGAGAAAATAGATCACTTTGCTGATGGGGAACAGCCGAGGAGGTGGAGGCCCTCTACAGAGGCCAGACTGACACCGCGTGTTATTTAAATTAATCATCAGGCTCATTTAAATCCACCTGACCAGGCATTTCCTCGCACCCCATGATTAACCAGGAGGCAGGGTTGCGAGAAGCCCGTATTATAGGAACATCCCTCCGGCTTCTCTCTAACAGGACCAAACAAGGTCAGCCCGGTGTGGAAATGAAGAAACAAATGGCTGCTTCCAGGGAACTTGCGGAGAAAACAATTGCCATGGAGATAGGGGTTTGTGTGTGGAAAGGCAGGCGTGGCAGCCAATCGGCTCCTTTCCAGCCTGACTGTCATCTCGCTGAGCATACCTTCCAGTCCCGCAGGCACCTTGGGCTTTATCTCTGTATCCCAGTAAAGCTCCATGTTTGGGTTGGCATCGAGTTTGGTGGCCCACACTGGCGCTTGTTTTTGGCTCTCTCCTTGTGGCCAGTGAGCCCTAGCTTTGCAGATTCACTCTGGACCTAATGCCTCAAAGGACCACCTTTTCGTCCCCCCAGAATAGCCTCCTCTGCAGGCATGCGAACGCCTTCTTCCCATTGTTATGTGTCCGTGCAGCTGTTCAACATCTGTTCACAAGTACTGGCAGAGAGGCAGGGCCGGTGCCGGGCCAGGGGAAGAGGACAGGCTGGGTTTATCCACTGGGACACTGAGGTTCAGTGGGGGAGACTGAAAATGAACAGGTACAGTTGGCCCCTGAACAACACAGGTCTGATCTGCATGAGTCTTTTATAGACAGATTGGTTTTTTTCTATCCACGGGTCCTGCTTTCCCAGATTCACCCGGTGCAGATGCTGGAAGCTGTGAAGGGCCTACGGTAAGAGACTTCAGCACCCTTGACTTTGGTCTATGCAGGGGTCCTCACACACCAGCCCCGCAAAGATACCAAGGAATGGTCATAAGTTTTGGGCCATCAAAACCTTTCTGAGGATTTTTAATTGAGGAGAGCCTAATTCCCGTGTTGTTAAGGGCCACCTGTAAGTATACCTGAGAAGGACGGGGTAGGTCAGTGGGACACGTAGATACAGGTCAGTGTGTCCATATCCCTAGAGAAAGTGACTCACGGCCAAGTCCCCCCTGAGGAGGACTGGGTGGAAGAATATCCTCCTGAATAAACAGAACCCATAAAAGCTCTGAGGCTGATGTGTTAGAGGCACTGCTTTTCTTCGCTGAATCAGACTCAGGGAAGGAAAAAATGTAGGAGCAATAAGCAGGGGCCATTTCTTATACGGCTTGGGGGGCACAAACTCTGACTTCGCTCTGAGGACAGTGGGGAACTGTGAGAGCCTTTAGGGAAGAGACACCATCAGACTTGCTCCTCTAGACTTCCTTGGGCTCCAGGAGTGGGTGATTTACAGGGAGCAGCTGCGGGGTCCCAGCACTGAAAATGGATTTTTGGGGGAGATTCAATTTCTATCTCAGGCTATTTAGCTCCATAGAGCAGACTAAAGAAGCTGCGTTGCAAAATAGCAATTGGGAAAATGGAGAGGCGTTCCACATATTAAGAAATGTTCTGGTGACACCTGACTTGGGATCAAAGCAGATGGATGTGTCAGGAGGGACACCCAGTATAATAAACCATCCTGACATTTCAATGACAAAGCCAGTGAAAATTCGGTTTCGCTCACGCAGCCATCCAGCGTGGTGTTTCTGGCTATAGAGCTCGCCTGGTAGCTCTTCTCCAAGTGGTGACTCAGGGATCCAGGTTCTTGCTACCTTGTGGCTCTTTATCCAGTCAGCAGATGCTGTAAGAACATCTGGAGAGGGAGAACACCTGGGAACATTTTCATGAATCTGATCTGGGAATGGAGTACATCACCTCCGTCTGCATTCTGGTGGCCAGCTCAGACAGGGCAGCACTTCACTGCAAGAAGCTTGGACAAGTGCAGGCTAACTGTGACCCCCAGAGGAGAGGGACATGTTTTTTGGATAAACCAGTCTATCTCTGGCTCTGAGCAGCCAGCTGTGGGAAACTGGGACCCAGGCAACTAATTTGCCTCCTGTTACCCACTGTGTGGGTGGCAGAAAGAAGAGGGAATCCTAAAATCTGAATTTTGAGATCGTACCCTCTCACCCTTCACTGCAGCGGACAAACGATCACTGCATGGTGGTGCCATGTCACTATGAAAAAGAAGGAAGTAGAAAATCAATCCCACATGCTTTGGTTGGAGCCTGCTGTTTGTAATTGGAAGAAAGATGAAGAATAAATAATTTCCACCTTCAATGGCTCATTGTTTCCCAGAGCAGAGAGAGCGCTTGCCAGGGGCACAGGAGGAGAAAAGCAATGTCCAGGGAGGAAGGTGTGAGCTGATCCCGCCAGGAGGGGAGGGGAGAGGAATGTTTGCTTTTGTTTCCATTTTGTTTTCTTTCCACATTCATCAGAGTCAGGCGAAGTTGCTCATCTCAGCTCCCAACACGTTCTCACCACTGAGCACTCTTTCTGTGGACCTGGGCTTTTGTTTTTACTTTTCTCCTCTGACTTCCATTACCAACCCCTTTCCCCCACGGTCATCCTCATTAGTGTAGCTGACCGGCCTTCTTACATATGCAGCAACCCTCACAATATGCATGCTCTTCTGTGCTTATACATACTTTCGATTATCATGACTAATTCAAGGCTGTAACTCTCCGTCTGGCTTCTTTGTTTTTCCCCCATTTAGGGCCTGGGTGTGTTCAGTGGTGCATAATAGTTGCTTCCACCCAGCACAATATTCATGGGTGAGAATCCACCACATTTGTCTCATCCATTTCCCTAGGGATGGACACTTGGATGGTGTCCAAGTCCCCACCTGACCCTCCACCCCAAAGTCTGCTGCTGTGACAGCTTCATGGCGTCTCCACTGTCCTGTGGGACATCTCTGAGATGGCCAGCCACGAGTGGTGGAGTGGTGCTGATTGAGTCCTACATAAATATTTCATTTCCTTAACTGTCCAAATGGTCTTCCAAAGTCCAGGACCCCATCACACAGATGGCGCCTGGGTGAAAATTAGCAAAAGGCGCCCTGCAAGTAAGGTGCCACACAGCCTTCTCTAAGGGGGTGTCTTGTGTGAATTAGGAGAGGGCCTCCTTTCTCCTAGACATAGCCATGGTTGGCCAGGGCAACTGATGGAAGGGCAGTGACTAGGTCTCAGCAGGGCCTGGCCCCCAGCCTGAGGAAGGCTCCCCACTGCGGGACACATGCAGGCGTCCCCTTCTCCCTTGGCCTCCATGTAGCTGCCTTTATACGTGTGTTGGTTCTAAGGTTAAGGAGGTTTTCTTGTGTTGTCATTTGTACTGAAGTCTTGGATTTAGGGCCTCCCTAGTGGCACAGAGTTAAGTCGCAGCACTGTGAAGCATCCGCAGACACAGCAGCACAAGTTCGATCCCCAGCCAGGGAGGGGACTCACATGGCACAGCAGACCTCTCCTGTCTTACTTGCTGCTCCCCTCAGCAGTATATTTCAGTGGATCTGCCTGTTCTGCTCCCCACTGTCTCTGGTGACTCCTCTCACCCCCCACACCTCTGGCCTGCACCCCAGTTCTTGAATGTATAAACAAATCTTTTTTTAAAATCCTGCATTCGGGTGCATTTGTGCCTCTCTTCACGCGCTTGTTGGCCCTTTCTCTGCCCCTCCTGGAGCCATCCGTTGAGAGACTCGGGTCCTTCCTACTGAGGGGGAATAAGCCTCCCCGTGTGAGGGTCTGTTGCCCACTCTGCACCCCTCTCCTCTGCCGAAGCTCACTCGAAGCTCGCAGTCAATCTTGGCTCACGGCTGGGGCCTTGTTGGTCTTAGTTAGGAAGACTTTCCCACCCCCAAGTTTTAAATCTTTGGGGGCACCAGCTTGGTGTAGGGTGAGGCAGGTCTACTCTGATTTTTCTCCCAGTCGCAGGTTGGTTTTCTAAACTCTGCGTTTTCCGTCACGAAGGGACCAGCCCTTCCCCCCTTGCCGTGGGCGCCTCTTTCCCACAACCGGCAGGTCTGGCCCTATCTGGGGGTTTTTCCCGCCCTCTTCTATCATAGCTCTTCGGCTAGTCTCTATCTCTGACATGAGGGTCTTTGTTTTCAAAAATGGACTCAGGAGAGGGGAAACCCCAGGAGAGCAAAGCACAGGAACTGAGAACAGGAACCTCCTGCCTCAGTTCTTCCTTTCACCAGCTCCTTCTGACCCTTCAGATCTTTTTTTTAAGATTATTTACTCATACAAGAGCTGGGGTGCAGGCCAGAGGTACGGGGAGGGGAAGAGGATTCACCAGAGACAGAGTGGGGAGCAGAACAGGCAGGTCCACTGAAGTACACTGCTGACGGGAGCAGCGGGCAGGCCAGGAGAGGTCTGCTGTGCCACGTGGGCCCCCTCCCTGGCCAGGGATCGAACTGGTGCTGCAGCGGCTGCAGATGCTTCATAGTGCAGTGCCTTAACCCCTTGTGCCAACAGGGAAGGCCCGCCCTTCAGATCTTGACCAGAGGTCACCTCTTCAGAGAAGCTGCACCCCATCGGTGAGATCCACTCCCATCTCCCCATCATTCCCTCTCAAGTTACCACACGCAGGATTTGCAATTAAACATGAACTTGCCTATTTACCGCCTGCGTCTCTCTCCAGTCAACAAACCCTTCAGGGACGAAGCTCAGTCCCTCTGAAGCGGCCCCCAGCCCAACAGCAGCACCACAGCCAGCGTTAGCATCAAGCACAAACTGGCTGATGAACAAGCCCCTGCACCCCGTCACCAGCACCAACCGAGTCCATTCCTAGTCCCGTCTCCGTCTTACACCCAGAGAGAGAGGGACACAGAGAGGTCAAGTGACTCGCCTAAGACCACACAGCTGCAAAATAAGATGAGCCTGGCCTGAACTCACACAGCTGGGCTCGTTCACGTTTCTGTTCCCTCCGTTCTTCACAGAGGAATGCACAAAGCAGGGGAGAGGGGAGGAGGTCGGATGAGTGCAACAACACTCAAACACACTTGGGCACAGCTTTTTTCCCCAAGTTATTATGCTCCTAATGAGAGTTATTTTTCCTCTAAGATGATGATTTTCATAAATTATGGAAAATTCCTTGGCCACTGCTTTTTATGTTATGGCCTGGGGTGGAGCACGGGGGGTGATGAATGACTTTTTAAATTCCTTCACATTGAATTCTCAAAGACAAGACCGCATGTAGAATCTATAATTAATTATTATTCACCCTTAATATAGTTAGATAATGTGAACACATCTTTCCATTAATTTATGTGACTGATTCCTCATCATTTTCCCAAAGGTATAGTTCACTGATTTCTCAAGTTATTAAAAATTAAAATTCATATTAGGGAGTTAGAGGAGCTAGTGTCCCTATACCTATTTTTAGTCTAAAGTCACAAGCTGGGGGGGGGGGGTCATGCCAATTGCTTCCTTTGCACAATTCTAAACTAAAATAGGTGGGCGCATTTACTCTCATCCTTGTTAATTCTTTAAATGTTGATTTGGAATGACTTCGTCCTGGGGAAACAGACAAGTAAGCAGCTGGTAAGTGCTTAGCCAGAGGGCTGGGAGGAAGGAAGTGTTGCCTGGGAAGGAAGGCAGGAGCAGGGGTAACAGAGCTGGCCCTGGATGGACGAGGAGTTAGGTGGGGAAGAAGGGAAAGGAAGCCACAGCCGAGAGAGGGCACATGCCAAGCACAGGAGTCCAGAAAAGGCATAGCAGGTGCTGGAGGGCTGAGGATTCAGTCCAGGGAGCACACCAGGGGTGCAGGGGTGAGGCTGGAGAGGACAGGGTTATCATAAGCAGAGGACAGAAGGAGAAGGGAGAGTATGGTTCTTCTCAGAAGATGCCACACAGGATTCTGAATTCTCTGTCTCATCCCCTAACCTTAAAGCTCACTGAGAACAACCCGCCCACTTTGAAGGTGAGGAAACTGAGGTCTGCCTGCTGCAGAAACAAAAGCAGAACTTTGCAGATCAAATACATTCACCCCTGCGCAGATATTCGGGGCTAACACTACCCATAATGCAGTCCAGGTCCTGGACACGCGTCTTACAGGGACCGTGCAAGCAGGTGGAGCTGGTGGAGAGCCACTGCCAAGGCAGCTCTGCAGGTAGAACCTTCCGGATCAGAGTCACAGGTGCTTTGCTAGTTACAACACAACCCAAGCTGCTCCTGATTTGCATATTCTGCATAACTTTGCATAAACCACTGACAAGTCTCAGAGCCTGTAAAAGAAAACTAATTAGAGCAGCATCTTGCCCTGGTATCCAGACTTTGCATGTAGGTGAAGGGGAGGGGGTGCTCTGTCCTCAAGGGCTCACTCAGGCACAGCTTGGGGGCCACTGGAGATACTGCAGCAAGAAATGAGTTCAAATCCCCACTCCGCTACTTGCTGTTTGTGGGACCTTAGACAAACCATCTCACCCTCTGAAACTCGCTACTAAGGGGTCCTGGATCCTAGATACAAATCTGGGGGATAGAATCCGATGCTTCGGGGTAACCAACTTCCCTGCAAAACCCGACACATTTCCAGCCTCCAGCGGATATTCAGGCAGGGGGGTCTGATCTGGGAAGCCCCTCTTCCTCCTGGCTCAATGCCGAAACATGCTAATCTTCTTGTTTACCTTGAGTCCTCGCCTGTGCCTCCCAGAATAAGAAAACATAACCCCAAAACAGAAGAGGAACCTCAGGTCCCCAGAAAATGACTTTCCACGGGAGGTGGGGCCGTGGCATCAGAACCCTTACATCACATATAAGGTTAACCCACTGAGAAAACCGAGCCCCAAAAAGGGACGTGAACACGGGGTGCTGGAACCCAGGTTTCGCAACTTCCCGCTGGTCCCACACCCACCCTGGTGACCTGGATTTCGGGCGTTTTGGTCCCGACTGCTCGACGCCCGCCCCGCGAGGATGCATCTGGCTGGAGTTTCCGAAGATCAATGCTGCTTCCGATACGCCCCCTGCGGCAAGCTCGCGACATATTTTTTCGCAAGTAATAATTAGCGACAGAAATATCTGACCTACTTACAACTCCACAAATACACAGATTTGGCGGCTTCCACGTCAGCTCCGAGGCCGTCAGAGGAGCCTGTTTGGGAATAGCTTTTTTTAACCTGGTTAAATGACAATTCCGCAGCGGGCAGTTTGGGAATGCTAATTTCTGCCCACCTCAGCCTGCGAGGCCAGGCCGTGGCCCCGCCCCAGCACTCCACCTCCCCCGCGCGGTGCAGACCCCAGAGTCGGTGATTATTTCCATATTCTGTTCCCCGCGCAGAGGTGCATTGAGGTTCTGTCTTCGGGAAGACAGATGTCTAAAGCCACATAGGCAACATGGGGCTTGGGTGCTTTTTTTAGGCTAAACAAAATCGGATAGTTTGGCAAATGTCTGCGTGCACGGCGCTGGTTCTGCCCTGCATCTTCTAAACCCAGCCCCTGAGGTTAGGGCTGCGCCTCCCACCCCACAGCGTCAGCACCTTCACCTCCAGCCAGCTCTCTCCCTCTTTGGTGTGCTCAGGTGCGCTCCTGGACTCAGTCTTTTTAAATTTTTTAAAGCATTTATTTATTTCTGCATACAAGAGCTGGGGTACAGGCCAGAGGCATGGTGGGGGGCAGTGAGAGGATTCACCAGAGACAGAGTGGGGAGCAGAAAGGCAGACAGACCCGCTGAGGGGAGCAGCGGGCGAGGCAGGAGAGGTCTGCTGTGCCATGTGGGTCACTCCCTGGCCGGTGATGGAACTTGCGCTGCTGTGCAGTGGATGCTTCACAGTGCGGCTCTCAACCCGCTGCGCCACCAGGGAGGCCCTGGACTCATCCTTGACAAAGTGGCCTAGACAGGGTGTGTGGTCCTGGGGCCGGGCAGGGATATCAAGTGCAGAGCTGGAGGAGGCCTGACAGTCTGGCGCTGCAGGGGCTGCGGCCCCTCCATCAGCCCCTCCCGGAAGCCCAGCACCGAGTCTCCGGGTGACGCTGTCTCGTCCTCCCAGTGGCAGCAGGGACCAGGCTCGCCGTGGGCGGCAGGAAGCCCTCTGTTCGGTTCCACGGGGCATCGAGCGCTCATTCCTGCGCCCCAAAGACCAGCGACAAAGACCTGCCCTGGGGGTGCGAGCGGAGGGTCTGGCGTGCAGTGGGAGCCTGGAGACCGGCGCCGCGTGATGGCCGCACGGACACAGTGGGGCGTGCGCCGGGCCCTCGGCTATCAGTCTGGTCGCGCTGTGGGGCGGGAGAGAGGGACCTTCATGGCGACCCCAGGGAGCAGCCTGTGCAGTCACAGGGGTCTGGGGGCGGTGGGGGCGCCGGGGCGCCTCTGAGGCTCCAGGGCAGTGCAGGGAGCTAACGCGGAAGAGGGGCCGCGAGACCGCAGAGCAGCATGGAGGCGTCTTAAGGACTCAGACACGAACACGAGGGCGAGTCACTTTAACAAGGGGCGCGCGAGTCAGTTGGGTGTTTAAAAAGCCACTTCACAGGTTTCCAGCGCAGAGAACCATCCGGATGAGAGAAAGCAAACACTTCCCAGCTCTCCCACCCTCGTTCCCCGACTCGGCGTGGTGACGTGAGTTTACACGCTGTACGTCTGGGGGGCCTGGGTTCAGCCTTGAGTTTCATCGCGTGTAGACGCCAAGGGGCGCCCCCACCCCGTCCTGACGTGCACACCTGCAGGAAGAGTGATCGCGGCACTTTCCACGGCTCTGGCGTGAACTTCTGTTCCTATGTAATTTTTAAGAATTAAAAATTCTCAAGTCAGGGTCCCTGTCCTGCCTTCCTGCCCACTCACTGTAGAGGGGTTCACATGCGCCCCCACCTCAGAGGGGCATCCTTGGCCACGCCATCTGAAAATCACACTCTGCCCCTCTCTTTCCCCGCCCTGCTTTATTTTTCTTCCAGTCCCTGGCACCCCCTCACATAGCTCCCCTGACTTGCTTACTCCCTGACTCCCCTTTAGAACAGACACCCCATGAAGACAGCAATTCCATCTGTAGCCCTCACAACTCCTCCCCTCCCCCCTGGGACTGCCGCTGGCACCTAATGGACGTTCAAATAACATTTGAAAAATGAATTCTTGGCCAGACAGCAGACAAAATGCCCTTCTCCTTGCCAAGCTCTAAGAAAGTCCAAAGGTTTCTCTTTATAAGGCAATGGAGAAAGGCCCAGCACTCTCAGAGATAGACATCAGGGGACAGAGGTTTTCCACAAAGTTCTTCCTCGTGTCCACTCAAAATAATGTCAAATGGTCATGAGATGTGGGCACCAGGCACCCGCCCCCCCCCCCCCCGGTGATGCTCTCTCACTGTTCTGAAAGCTTCAGCGGCAAAGTCCACCCTCTGCCACACAGCCAAGGCAGCCAGGACAGCCCGCGGGCTCCCTGGACCTGCTTCTGTGGGCTCCAAAGCGCCTGTGTCCTCTTAGCCCCAGGTCGGCTTCGGTAGGACACGACAAGGCCCATCGCAGCTCCGCCTCCGAGCAGCCTTCAGCCAGGAGGGCTCCCTCCCCTGCTTCCCGACGAGAGTACGAGAGTACGAGTGAGCAAGTGAGAGCTTAGAGCAAGACGGAAAGATGATGGGGAAATCTCATGCTTTTTACCAAATCATAGCAGTGTAAAAGAAAATGTTCCCTCAGAAATGGAGAGTGACTTCCTGGAGGAGAATGGGAGTGGGGAGGGTTCTGAGCTGGGGGAAAGAGAGCCCAGCCCCTCAGGAACTTCAGCCTGACTGGAAGAGTAACTGGGGCTGGGCCTCTGGCTCCTGTTCTCCCCTTAGGACTTTGGTCAGCGGTAAAGATGGGACGGGCAGGCCCACGCTCTCCCGGTGACCCCCACGCCCCTCCTTCTCTGCTCTCTCCTTCCTCCACTCACTGAACACCTGTCTGCTGGGGGCACTTCACCTAAGGCCCTGACCCCCAAGTGAACACACTGAAGTCTTCGCCCCAAGGGACTCAGAGCAGCGGGGGTTGGGGTAGAGGAGGGCGGCCACTGCTCCCAGCAGAGGAAGTGCCCTGTGAAGGCCTGGAGGTGAGAGGAGATGGAAAGGATTAGGGGGCAGTGGGAAGAGCTGGGCCGTCACCCCATTCCAGGGCCCACTGACAACCCACAGCACTTGGCAAAGCACCAACCCATTTCGGACTGGGCAAGGCTCAGGGTGGCTCCGAGTTTCCCCAGAGTCCAGTGGATGGGGCCTTCAGGCTTCCCCAGGACTGAAACCAAAGGCAGGCCTCGACCTCCTGCGTGCTGCCATCTGGGAAGTGGCCACAAGGTGGCAGCAGAGGATCATAGGGGTCAGGGCTCAGGCACCCAGTTGCAGATACCCCAAGGTCTGGCGGTCTAACTGGCCACACCTGGAGCACTGTCACCTGCCCTGAGAGGAAGGGGCATCAGGGTCAGGGTGTCCTAGTGTGTGTATGCGCATGTACACATGGATGTCTGTGTGCACACGGTGTATACAGCATGTGTGTATGTGTGCATCTATGCACATTTGTGGGGCGTGCATGCGTGTGGCACCGATAGGCATGTGTGTCTCTGCTTGCATGTGCGTATGGGGGTAAGCCTGGTCCCGTGTATGGCAATTATCCTACTTAACCCTTATGCCCTTCTCACCCTGCACCAGCTATGAGAAGACACCCCTGGTTCCCCAGGCCTCTCGCCTCCCAGCTGGCAGAGGGCTGAATTCGTTCCCATGGCCCATCAGCCAGACTCCCTGAGGGCAGAGACCACCGTGGCACCTCTTCACTCTCTCCAAGGCATGGGCAGGAGACTACTCAGCCATCTTGGCTGGATGGAGACAGGGGACTGCCCAGAATGGCAGTTCCGAGGCTTCCTGGTAGGTGGAGGTGCAGAGCACGGCACTGAGTGGCCACCATATCGGAGCTCTGGATGTCAACACTCTCGGTTTGTGTGGACAGGGTTAAGACAGGCTCCGAGGGCTTCCCTGGTGGTGCAGCGGGTTAAGCGCCGCACTGTGAAGCATCCACAGCCACAGCAGCATGAGTTTGATCCATCGCCAGGGAGGGGACCCACATGGTGCAGCAGACCTCTCCTGCCTCACCTGCTGCTCCCCTCAGCAGTGTATTTCAGTGGACCTGCCTGTTGCGCTCCCCACTCTGACTCTGGGAATCCTCTCATTTGCCACACCTCTGGCCCATACCCCAGTTCCTACATGCATAAATAAAATCTTTAAAAAAAAATAGGCTGCAAGCCAACCTGACAGTGACCTTGGGCAAGTTCCCTACCCTTCTGGGCTAGTGACCTTGGGCAAGTCCCCTACCCCTCTGCCATCTTTGAATAGGATGATGACAGGGCTTTTGTGAAGCTGAAGCGATCGCCACCTACCTATGTAAAGAGCAGCTGGCACGGGATTAGAGCGATTAGCTACAATCTTCACTGATGGGTCCAGATCCAGCAGAGGCTCTGTGACCTTGGACCAGCCAGCTAACGTCTGGGCCAGCAGCAGGCCTCCCCTGGATGACCACAATGGCCTCCCCATGGCCTCTCTGCTCCTCTCCCCACCTGCCACATTCCTCTCAACAGCCAGCCACCTTTTAAAGCTTAAGTCACACCACTCTCTTGCAGAAACCTTCCTGTGGCTTCCCACACACCTCACACCAAGTCCAGTCTCTCCCTGTGGCTGGCCACTGCCCTCACTCCCTCGCTCTGCTTCACGCCCTTCGTAGTGGTTCTACACGCTGGCATCTCACACACACATCTACAAACACACACACAAGCACACCTACACAAATACAAACACACAGAAGCCCAAGCACACACATAGACACATACAAACACACATGCACACATATACACAGACACACATGCACAGGCAAACAGGCACACACACACAAACATACACACACAGAACGTGAGTGCATTTCTTTACCGTCTTCCTTCCCCAACACAGCAACACAGACCAAATGGAAGCTCCATGAGGGAGAAAACTCAGTGAAGCACAGGCTCCTCGTAAAGTGCTTGGCAAATAATAGGTACTCAATAAATATTTTACCAGCGAATGAAAAGACATGAGCTTTCTTCATAGAAACAGGTGACATTCATAAAACAGGTGACAATAAGCCAGTCTCATAGGGCGGCTGTTAAGAACAAACCAGACAAGGGCCTCCCTGGTGGCGCAGTGGGTTGGGCAATGTGGTGAACTGCAGCCACTGTAGCATGAGTTCGATCCCTGTCACCAGCCAGGGAGCAGACCCCCATGGTGCAGCAGACCTCTCCTGCCTCATCTGCTGTTCCCCTCAGCAGTGTGTTTTAGTCGCTCTGCCTGTTCTGCTCCCCACTGTCTTTGGTGGATCCTCTCACTACCCACACCTCTGGCCTGTACCCCAGTTCTTGAATGCATACATAAATAAATCTTTAAAAAAAAAAAAGAATAAACCAGACAAGGGCCCCCCTGGTGGCGCAGTGGGTTAAGCAATGCACTATGAAGCAAACCGCAGCCACTGCAGCAGGAGTTTGAATCCCTGCCCCCAGCCGGGGAGCTGACCCACATGGCCCAGCAGACCTCTCTTGCCTCACCCGCTGCTCCCCTCAGCCTGTTCTGTTCCCCGCTCTGTCTCTGGTGGATCCTCTCACCCCCCACACCTCTGGTTTGTACCCTAGTTCTTGTGTGCATAAATAAATTAATCTTTAAAGAAAAAAAAAAAGAATGAACCAGACAAGGCAGGGAAAGCAGTTGGGAGGCGCTAGAACTGTAATCTTAGAAATGGACACCAGGGGGCAGCGCAGTTCCAAGTCGCTCTGGTGGCAGCAAGCCTGGCCAAGGGGAGCAGGAAGAAAAGGACCTTCCACACCTTTAAACTTCACCCTCCATGCCCCGGCTGCCAGGGAGGCTCTGGCAGGTCAGAGTCACCCACATCTCTCATTCACCAAGCCTCGACTGGGTCACAGAAAGATAGATGGCTTGTGACACTTCAGAGCCTAGTGAGACAGTCTCTGAACAAGTAATTAAAGCAATTACTCTAAATCAAGTGATTATGGTAAACAAGCTTTTACTGAGAGGCTTGCAAGATGCCTTGCACACAATGGCCCTGTGTTTGGGGCTGAGATGTGAAGGCTGAACCAGAGTCAATCGGGTATCCATAAGCTAAGCATTACCAGACAGCGGGGGGGAATCTCCCGTGCAAAGGCCCTGAGGCAGAAAAATGTTTGGCCACAGAAAGAAAGGAACTCCCTGAGAAGAAACTCCCTGAAGCCCAGGCTTTCTGGGTCCCAGTCCAGGGCTCCTCCCTCGTCTCTAGTTTCTCCACCAACAGGCTTCATCTCCGAGTAGCAGCTGCGCCAGAGGCAGAGGAATCTTGGCCCTGAGAGTGTCTGACCCAACTTCCCCCATGTATGAGCAGATAAGAGATTTCCAATCTGATGTCTAGACCAACACATCCCCGCAGCTGGGGATGCCCATATTTGGGGTAAGGCAGCCGCCCTCCCTGTAATCAGGTTTCAGTGGCCCTCGACTGGGGCTAGGGCCACTGCCAGAGCCCGAGGGCTGGGCACAGAGGCTTCTCACAGAGTGAAAGCATCGACGAGGCGTCCGAGATGCTCGGAAAGGTCTTACCCTTCCCTAGATGAACATTCCAGGCAAGCTTAGCCTGGGACGGGGCAACCTGCCTTATCACGCAAAGATAAGGTTGTGCTAGAAACAACACAACTCCAACTCCAGAGGCCTAAAACCACAATCGTGTCTCCCTCAAAGCAGAGTGCAGGCGTAGGCAGGCTCTCACTGGCTCAGCGGGCAGAGATCTGCAGGGAAATGCCGCCACCTGGTGGCCACATCTGGGCACTCGGCCAAGCTCAAGGTGGAGGTGCAGTCTTAGGTGATGCCTTCTCCCCAGGTCAGAAGAGGTCGGGCGTGGGAGCAGACTAAGGCCCAGCTACCTGGACAGATGGACAGGATGCCCAGGAAACTGCAGCTGAGGCCGGACCCCACTTAGATGAGCATTCCAGAAGCCTGGGCTTGGGTGGAGGTGCTTATTGAGCGTCTACTATGGGCCCAGCTCTGACTGGCATTATGACGTTTAGTCCCCCAAACACTGTAGGTAGCCACTAAAACCTGCCCCCCAACACCATGTTACAGATGGGGGAACTCAGGCACAGAAAGTTTAAAGCAATTTGGCTAAGACCATAGACCCAAGCATCTGTCAAAAAGATGGATTCAAAAAGAAAAAAAAGAGGGGTCTTATGAGGCACATTCACGGTCTTCTGAGTGGTGGAGAGAATATTTAAGACATTTTCCTCTCCTGTGATGCAAGTCTTGCCTTAGAGTTTAATAAAGATTTATGGCTTTTCCAGTGCCTTTTTAATTTCCAATTATTTGAACTTGTTTGTGCATTTATGCATCTTTTATTTTGAAAAATTGCTAACCCACTGAATATTTGAACGAACACCCTTCACTGAGATCTACCAACTATCAAATCTCCACCACTCTCTCCTCCACCATCACCCCATCTCTTTCCCTCTTTCTCTCTCTTCCTCTTTGCACACACACACGAACACACACACACTTCACTTTCACCAAACCATCCAAGAAAAAGCATCGTTACACTTTGTCCCCAAATCCGTCAGCACGCCTCTCCCAGAACAAGGACACTCTCCCGCCAATCCCAAACCAAAAAAGCTCAGTATTAATTCGGCAACAGCACCCAATGCAAAGTCCACACTCACGTTTCCCCAGCTGTGTTCCCAACATGCTTTGCGGCTGTTCGTTTTCCCCACCAGGACCCACTCAGGCAGCCACACAGCATGGATCTGCTAGGCCCCAGCGCCATCCCTCATGACACAGTCCTTGATGAGTCCAAGTCAGATGTCCCCTGGGACCCCACGGTGGTTTCAGGCCGGACGTTTCCCTCAAGGTGGCACAGGGCATCAGCCCATCGACCACGACTCAGGTCAGCCGAGGGCTGTGTGAAGTGGGGGCTGCCGGGCCTCACCAGCTCCAACGCACAGCCACCTTCGGGTGACACTTGAAGACCTGTGACTAACCTGCTCTGCACAGCCTTCGCGGCCTTTGGGCGCGTCGAAGAAACCAGCCTGAATCGCGTATCACACTGGCGGTCACAGAACGTTGATCTTTTCATTCTTCGCACAGGTCCGGCAGCCTCGTTCCTCTTTGGACTCAGCACCCTGCACCTGGCCCCGGGCTCCCCAGTGCTGGGGGCACACTGACAGCAGCAGGAGGAGGGTGTGCTGGCTGCTAGAGGGGAGGAGGCTGGTGCCACCCAGCTCCAGCTCTAACCGGCCTTGTGCACCGACGGTGGTCCTGGAACCAGCAACATCGACCCTGGGCGAGATCACTGGACATGCAGGCCTCTGCGTCAGGCTGTCGTCCGGTGAGAAGCCAGGGTCTCCACGGGCCTGTGACTGTCTGTGGGCTGCCCTGAGGGCTTCCGGCACCTCTCTGTGATTTAGCCTCTCCAGGTAGCACCGGCTCACAGACACTCATTGCTTGGGCCGTTTTTTGTGAGTCTGCTGTCTTTAGGCGGCCTGTTTGGCCACCATTTTTGCTACCTGCAGTTCTGCATTCCTATGCGGGGTCAGAACTGCCGGGCCCAGCTGTCAGAGGAGCCGGGCCTTGCAGGTGCTTTGCAAATCAATCTGGAGCAGAGAGCTTGACCGCCCTGGGAAGGGTGTGCACCACGAGGTATGGCCGGGAACGCCCTGGGAGGGGGCCGTTGACCGATGCATAAACTTCCTCCCACTCATACAGCATGGGACTTGACCAGGAATGCCCGGGGGCTTTTGACTGATGTATGACAAGGGACCCCAGAAGCTGGTCAACGCCTTGTTGATAAGACTGGATGATGGCGGGGTCTGGGGTATGGCTTCAGCCCCCATGATTACCACACTTGGTCATCAAGCAGACGCATGACCCCTGAACCCTAGAGGACACAGCCTCATCCACCTCCTCCTCCTCCCCACTAACTGGTGTGTACGATCATTCTGGCAGTAAGAAGGCCAGGGTCTTGCTCGGCGGCAGCCTCCTGCGTTGTGCAGCTGCTCTGCCTGTGCCAGAAGGTGATGACGACGATGGTGATGATGACAGTGATGAAGACAACGACAAACAGCATTTCAAGGAGGGGAAAAGAACGCAGACTCTTATAACCAAGACTTCTGAATGGTGGGACTGACAGAGGAAGGGGCCTGGGGCATTGCTAACTAGAAATCCAGGCTTCTGCACTGACCTCAGCTATCACAGGGACCACACAAGCTTCTCCCTAAAGCGCTTCTACAACTGAAAGAGAACCGGACTCTTGCAGCAGGGAGGAGGAGGGGGAGGGGAAGGGGGGGAAGGAGAGGGGAGGGGTGGGGCAGAGGCAGGAAGGGCAAAGCCTGTGCTTGCCTTGAAGTCTCCTTAGCCTTGTGTTTTATCTTCCAAATGTGTGCCAAATTCACCTTCTGTTTCATAATATATCCCTGTTTGCTTCGGTACATTTAAAAATGTTTTGAACTGCCATCAGAAGAAAATAAGCTACCTGCCCCAAACATCCCACAGCCTCGTTCCCCAACGCAGCCTTGAGACCGAGGGTTGGCGAAGTTTGCAGAGCAGGTATGTTAAGGTCCTCGCCTGGACAGAGGCCTGACGTCCTGCCCACACCTGCCTCGGTGCCCCCACACCTGCCCTGGGTCCCGGCCACAGCTGCACGAGGGCCAGGAAGGCTCCGATTGGTCCAGAGTCCCACCTGTGTGAGAGGCTTCCTCTCTGCACAGTCCTCACCTATAACCAGTACTGTAACCCGCCAAGGGTCACCCCAGCCTCCTCTCTGTGCAGGAGTCCACTGGCCTGTGGGTCGTGCTGTAACGGTGGGGGGGGGGGGTCCCCAGGAAAGGGGGAAGTTCAGAATCCCGGTTCCACCCTGAGTGGAGCTGAGCAGGAATAAGAAGATTCTGCAGAGAGGAAATAGGAACACAGAATGCAGGCAGGAAGAAGGAAGCAGGGTGGAGAGCAGCAAGGAGACGTGGAGGAGGCACGTGGAGCAGAGGGACATGTGAAGAAACTGCGCTTGCTTCTTAGTCTTGGACTGGTTAGAACAGATGTGGGTAAAAAAAACCCATGGGGAGCTTAACCATGGCAGCTTTCATCTTGATTTTGAGTTTGCTCTCTTCCTCCCAGATTTGTCTGACTCTTTCTGACTCTTTTCTATGGGTCTCCACTGAAAGTTCCTTTAGACTTGTGGCAGGCTTTTGGGCCTTTTTTGGGCCAATCCTATTTAACTAAACTTTTACCCTCAAAAAAATAAATAACTTTGAAAGCTTAACTTAATAACTATATTCTTTGTCCTTTCTGTATTATACCCTAATTGCATTAGAGTTCCTTTCCATTAAAGGTCTTATATGTTTGTCTTAATGCGGTGGATGGCAGAACCCATTCAGAGAGGGCAGCTTTGGGGGCTCTGGGGTGCCCCTCTCCCTGCCCTGTAACAGTGCCAGTTAGGGCTCATGGCCACTCATGGCAGGGTGAGGAAACCTGGAGAGGCAAAGCAAGATTTCAGAGACACTTGCTGGCAAAATGCTGCCAAGACACAGGAGGTCCGACGTCCGGGCCCATGGCCCTTGCTGGTGGCCGGTCCCAGAATCTCATGTCATCCAACACCGGGCCAGGCAGGGGTGCCAGGGCTAGCAGCCCCTCTGGTGTCGCCAGGGGCAGAGAGAGGCCCTTCCCTCCTGCCTGCTGCAGGGTGGTGCTTGCCCCGGGGGAGCCGGGGGAGAGGGAGACCTGTGGGAGCAAGGTGGCCTCAGCCAGGCCACTCCTGCACCCGCTGGACCTCCCTGGGCATGGGGGCCTCCGCACAGCTCATAGCGGGGCGAGCGCCTCGACAAGGGCTCAGATCTCAGCCCAGGTGGGGAATGTTCCCTGCCAGCTGGTGCACCTGCCCGAGGGAGCAGTGAGAGCTCTGTCAGGAGGCCGTACAGGCAGAGGTGGGCTGCCCCAGTGGGAGCCGGGGGAGAGGGAGACCTGTGGGAGCAAGGTGGCCTCAGCCAGGCCACTCCTGCGCCCGCTGGACCTCCCTGGGCGTGGGGGCCTCCGCACAGCTCATAGCGGGGCGAGCGCCTCGACAAGGGCTCAGATCTCAGCCCAGGTGGGGAATGTTCCCTGCCAGCTGGTGCACCTGCCCGAGGGAGCAGTGAGAGCTCTGTCAGGAGGCCGTGCAGGCAGAGGTGGGCTGACCTCTGGCTGCCAGCGATGGAAGGTTCTCGAGTGAAGCCCCTTCAGATATTAAAGTGCAGCAGCTTCAATGCTTTGGTCCTCACCCTCATGTTCAACTCCCCGGTGAGGGATGGTAGAGACCCCAGAGCCGAAGGCCCTACCTGCTGTCCTCGTGCGGTCTGGCAGAGGGCAGCGGGTCTCTTGGAGAGCAGATGACCACAGAGCTAGAGATCAAGAAATCTTCATCTGGGGGCCTCCCTGGTGGCGCAGTGGGTTGAGTGCCGCACTGTGAAGCAACTGCCGCACAGCAGCACGAGTTTGATCCCCAGCCAGGGAAGGGATCCATGTGGCACAGCAGACCTCTCCTGCCTCACCCGCTGCTCCCCTCAGCAGCGTATTTCAGTGGATCTGCCTGTTCTGCTCCCCACTCTGTCTCTGGTGAATCCTCTCACCTCCCGTGACTCTGGCCTGTACCCTAATTTTTTTAAAGATTTATTTATTTATGCATACAAGCACTGGGGTACAGGCCAGAGTCGCAGGAGGTGAGAGGATCCACCAGAGACAGAGTGGGGAGCAGAACAGGCAGATGGACTGAAACACACTGCTGAGGGGAGCAGCCGGCGAGGCAGGAGAGGTCTGCTGCACCATGTGGGTCCCCACCCTGGCCGGCAGCAGGGATCGAACTCATGCTTTAGTGGCTGCGGTCTGCTTCATAGTGCGTTGCTTAACCCACTGCGCCACCAGAGAGGGCCCTGTACCCTAACTCTTGTATGCATAAATAAATAAATCTTTTAAAAGAAAAAGAAGGTTTGTCCAGACCCCAAGCATGGCTGGCAGACGCTGGCTGTGTGTGACTGGAAGCCACTCGCCTCTCTGAGCCGTATGCACCCCTCCCCGGGGCCGAGGCTCCACTCTTCCTGCCGCCAAGCTCTGTCTTAGAAGCTCTCTAGCAGTGCACAAAGCACCAGATTTTCAAAATATCCCCGTAGACGTTAGTATGCTATTGTTTCATCCCTCACATGCAAGAAAAGGAGCCCTGGAGAAGAGGTGGGCTCAGGGCACACTGTAGGTCAGGGCAGACTCAGAACCTGGACTCAGGACCGCAGTCCAGTGCAGAACTGTTTCTCTCAGAAGGCGAGAGACAGGGGCAGGGCAGCGCCGCTGGAGACAAGCAGGCTCTCCTCCCCAGAGAGGCCGCCGTCTGCCAGCAGATGGTGGGGTCCCATGGCCCGGGGCGGGCGGGACTGAGACAGACTGAGCAGGGCACACTGGCCGTCTCCCCTCTTCCTCAAAGGCGAGGGCGCCCCTTCTGGCCAGCATCCTGGATCCCGGCCCACGCTCGAGCTAGGCAACAATGATGCCCCCCGGGGGCCTTGCCAGGAGAGGGCCGGCACCACGCTGGGGTCTCCCTAATTTGTATGACACATTAACATGCACGAATGTCCCGGTGACCTTGGGCAAGCCCCTGCCATGGGTCTTGGTATCCCCATTCCTAAAATGCACCAGCATTTGGGGGCCACCTCGAATTCCCTTTGGTTCAGAACCAGCTCTCGTGCATACAAGAAAAATGAAGACTTGATTTCTTTCGTAAACCAAACAGATTGAAATGTCTGGCTCGGAGGCAGCCCCGCTCTGGCTCGGACGACAGCACCCTCGCAGGCCCTGGGCTCCTCCCTGGCGCCCCGCCAGGCTCTCCGGGAGCATCTGCTTCCACTCAGCGTCCCCAACAGCCTCCCTGCCAACAACTTGGCACACAGCCTCGCGGGCTCTCCGGGGCCTGGAGGGACGGCGGGTCCCAATTACTGGAGAGACAAAGGGCCCTGACAGGCGGCCCTTGTATTTCCCACAGGGCTCTCACCGCCCTAAACCAGCAGGCGGGCCTGCTCAGGGTGACCTGGCAGCCCACTGGGGCCGTCCCTGAGCCACTGGGGTGGGTGGCTCGTGTGGGGGAGGCGCTGAGAGAGGCCCTCTGTGGTTTGCTCAGACACAGACCCTGCCGGGGCCCAGGAGTGGGCGGGGGTAGGAGCCGAAGGCTTCGTACAGGCCCTGGGCGCTGGGCTGTTGGGGGCGGCTGAGGAGCAGCCCAGACCTGACAAGGGCACAGGTTTCGGCACTAGACAGACCTGAGTTCAAATCTCCACCCCGCAAGCTCAGGCCACGCTCAGCCTGTGTGCTCCTTCATCTGTGCAATGGATGGTGATTGCTAGCTAGGTGGTCACTGTGAGAACCGAATAAGCCAAGAGACTCAAAGTGCCCTCCACACGCACATGCCCGGCGCACCGCCGTCACGGCATGATGACTAACACCCTTCTCGGTGGGGGACGGACAAGGGCGCACTGCCACTCCTCACTCCCAGTGCACTCTCCCCAGAGGTGAACTGGGAAGGCGTCCGGAGGCCCCTGTAGCCGCCACAGAGGCACAGGGCAGAAGTCCCTCGGGACTTGACGGGCAGCCAACACCTGTCCTGCCTCACCCAGCAGCCTCAGCCCACGCCCCACGCCTGGGGCTCAGGACCCACTGCTCACACTGTCCGGTTCTGAGGCTGCAGCGTCCTCTCTGCAAGGCTGCTTTCAAATCTATTTTAATAGTGCA
This sequence comes from Galemys pyrenaicus, assembly GCA_019455555.1. NCBI lineage: Eukaryota > Metazoa > Chordata > Mammalia > Eulipotyphla > Talpidae > Galemys > Galemys pyrenaicus. Next base: position 7,038,120 of record JAGFMF010011623.1, read on the forward strand.
GGAGGGCAGGAGAGGTCTGGGTGTCCCCTGGGCACGGGGCGGCCTGATTTCCTAACCAGGCGTGGCCACCAGGGCAGCAGCTTTCAGCCTGGCTCGTGAGCTTCACTCAGAATGGCCAGGCCGCCTCAGGGCCCAGGCTGAGCAGGGGCCGCACTTCTGGAAGTGGCAGCTCAGAAAGGGGGGCTGGCTGCCCAGAGGCCCGGCGCCACTGCTGTCCCCCAAGAACACAGTCTCCACGGTTCATCAGCTGATGCACAAGTATTTGCCTGTGACTGTCTGTGTGCCAGCCCTGGGTCGAGCCTGAGAACGCGAAGGCACTAAGCTGTGGTCCATGCCCCACTGCCAGACCCTGGAAACAAACACCCAAGTGGAGGAGTGACAGGCTGCACTGGGGCCGTGAAGGGAGCAAAGCAGGGCGGTGGCTGAGGAAAACTCAGGTGGCTGCTTTGACAGGTGGTCAAGAACGGCTTATCCAAGGGGGAGACAGGGTGTAGAAAGAAGGGCCAGGGTGAAGACGCCCCTATTTTTCTCCCTTCTCTGTGTCCAGACCTTTGCCCTGTGACCTCACAGTCTGTTTCCCCACCCTTGGGAACTGACACCTCCAGGGAAAAACACACACCCTGGCCTCGATTTGAAGCTCAGTCAGGTCTGGAGCTCAGTGAGGTGGAGGGAAGAGCCACCGCAGGGCAAGTGCTCCCTCAACAAGGGCAAGTGCTCCCTCAACAAGGGCAAGTGCTCCCTCAACAAGGGCAAGTGCTCCCTCAACAAGGGCAAGTGCTCCCTCACTCCCATTCTCTTGTTCTCTGTCTCTGACCTTTTAGATGATCGGGGGTAAGACGAGTCTATCCACGACCCATGCAACAGGGCAGGCCCTGGGAGGCAGAAATGAAGATACCCAGATGTGCTCCTCCATACACATCTGTAAGCCAGTGCTGTGAAGGATGGACACAGAAAGTTTAGGGATGAACAGAGGAATGTGGGAGTGGGAGTGTGTGTGTGTGTGTGTGTGTGCTGAACTTGAAAGGCTGTTTCTAAAATGTATGTGGAAGGCTATGCAATGGGACAAGACACTCTTAAAAAAGAATACTGAGCTGAAAGATTTGCTTTCCAGCTATCGGGACTTAATAAAAGTATAGTAAAATAAAGCTACAGTATTTTGTGACATTGGTTTAAGAATGGACACACCGTGTACAACAGATGTTTTCAATCAACAATGCTGCATCTACTGCATCTATAGGAGAGAAAAAAAATGAGCCTACACACACACACACACACACACACACATTTCTATGGATATTGCAGACCTAGACATGAAAAGCAACTACACATTTTTAAAAGATGCTAGGAACCCACGGTAGGCAAGGATTTCTTTAAAAGCCGTAAGTGTAAAGGAAAGGTTTTATACATTTAGTGCATTAAGGTTTAAATGTCTGGTCATCAAAACTTGCACTTAAGGGAATGGAAAACAAAGCTCAGGATAGAAGAAAATATTAGGGGTACTTATCTAACAAAGAACTCATATCCAGAATCAATTTCTGCAATAAGAAAGAGCAAGAACAAAAGACTTGAGAAGATACCAACCCCAAAAGCAATTTCAAATAGTTAACAATATGAAAAGGTGCTTGATCTTACCGGTGATGAGGGAAATGCAAATTAAAATCAGGAGATGAAATAACCCACCTACTAGGTTGGCAAAAACTAAAGGTCTGCAACAGTAAGTGTTGGCAAGATGTGGAGCATGGAGAACTCAATCACCACGGAACGTATAAGTTGGTACAAACATTCTAGAAAGTAGTTGGCATTATTTAATCACATTGATGACATGTAAATCCTATGACCCAGCAAGTCTTTATAGTTTTGACTTTATAGACTGCATTATTTCATGTACTTTTCTATAGGTCTAAAATATTCCAGAACTAAAAAATTCCTAGGTAAATACATTAACATTTGAGTTTGACATTGAGTCAAACAATTAAATGTCTGTCTGCAGTAAGATAAACAAATGATGTTATGCAATTGAATACGAGATTGCAGAGAATGTGAATGAACAGCAAATTTATACCCTGACATGGATGAGCTTCACAAATGTAGTACTGGCCCAAGAAACAAAACACACAAAATACGTGTAGTAAAATTCCAAGTACGTCAAGTTCAAGAATGGACAAAATTGAACTCAGTGGTTTCGAAATGCCTCATTAGACAGCAAGACTATAAAATAAAACAAGAAAATGATAAAAATGAAGATTATGGGAGGAGACAGGCACACCAAAGGTTGTAGCTGCTGATGATATTCTGTCTTCACAGTGGTTGTCAGGTGGGTGTTTGCTTTAACATGCTCTATTAGACTGCACTCATATTTCATGTACTTTTCTATATGTCTAAAATATTCCAGAATTTAAAAATGCACAAAGTAAGCCAGGAAAGAAAGTGATGAGAGATGTGCAGATGAGAGAAACTGACTGTGCCTGAGGAAACTAAGGAAAACTTATGGAAAGGGGTTTGTTCAACAGACGCATACTGGCACACTCCACATGCCAGGCAAAAGATGACAAAAGTAATCAAGTATTTTCTTCCTACCCTTGTGGGATTTATATCTGTTCTAAGGGAAGGAGACAGGCAGGAATCAAATAAACACACTATAAATGTTTAAATTACAGATGAAAATAGTGACTTTGAGGGTAAAGTCCAGAATCCCCGAGATCTGAAAGGTGAGACTGGATTGTTCAGGAATGGTGGGTAGAGTGATTTGGAGGAGACTACCCCTCACTGGGAGAGAACTTGGCTCCAAGGAGCTCCTGAAAGCTCACATGACCATGTACACAGAACCAGTGAGGGAGTGGAATGAGAAAAGTAGTATGGAGAAATGGGAGAGGATATTTTGAAGTGGGCTCTGAAGGGTGCATAGGAGTTTACTGAGCAGAAATTGTAAAATTCTTGAGGGCTGGAATTCAGTGTCTTGCTCACCTATGCCTAGTTCATCGTCATGCTCAGTAAATATACAGTGATTTCTCTTAGAAAGTGAAAAGGCAAAACAGAAGAAGAATTTGGAGGTTTTAAAACAGGTCTTGGCCTCAAAGAAACCGGGTCTAGGTGAGGAAGTTTCCTTAGCAGCCTGGCTCTCTCCCCTGTCAGAGTATTGGAGATCCATCAAGTCACAGACAGAGGGAGAAGGAAGCTAGAAAGGGAAACTAGAAAGGAAAAACTATCTGCTCCTAAAAGCAATTCCTTCCTTGCACTGCCTCTGCCACTCCCCCACCTCAAAACCCAGGGTCTCATGAGGGTGACAGCAACAGGGCCCAGGGACACTGGAGCCAGACGCAATCAGAATGAGCAGCTGTGGCTGCAGTGGCTTTGGGAATCTGGTTGTTAGTGGGCAGCTGAGGGAGCCACGCTGTCTCCCCTGTGTTTACTTGGCTCCACTGAGGGGCTGGAAATTTGATCTCCATGGGGACCGGGCCAGTAAGGACTGCTGGAGTCCGCACTGGAGACCTGACCTCTCAGAGCTGCTCAGAGGATGTCCTGTCATCTGGGGAAACTGAGACCAGAACAAGCCGAGACAGGATTTGCCCAATCATAAATCAGAGGATAGCAGCTTCCATTCGCCGAGCACTGGGCAACATCTTTGTAAAGAACATCCCCGTGAGGAAGGCTAATTTTTATTTAACAGGGAAAGTGAGTCTCAGAGAGGGCAAGTAACTTGTCCGATGTCACACAGAGCTTTGCCCAACCGCAAAGCCAGCTGTGCCCCTAACCACGCTCCACCCTGCCTCCACCAGCAGCCCCCAGGGCGTGGCAGGGATGCCAGAATTCAGCTGTTCCTGCGAGGCTCTGCAAAGAGCTCGTTCCACATTCAATCTCTCTGTGAATGACCCTGGATTGGGGACCTCTGTCCTCACTATCTGACCACAGACAGAAGCCTTGACTCCAGGTGGGTGCCCGCGCTAATCCCACCCTCTTGAGCCCCTGCACCCAGCCTGGGCTCCCCACTGCAGCGATGCCCCTGGAATGGGCGAGACATCCCGTGTGCAACTGCAAGGATTTCTCCTGTGAAATGGCCGTAGAAGGGAGAAGCATGAGGGCGGGGCTGGCCTGTTCCCACCGAGGCATACGGCACCTCGGGCACGGAAGGAATGAAAAAGGCCCTCCTGGGATGGGCATGTGTGCACAGCAGGACACATCACACTTCACTGACCACTGTGTGGCCCTGGCATGGGCCGCAGCCTCTCTGAGTGTCCCCACCTCCACGTACACACAACAAGATCGTTTACTAATCTTCTCTCCATCCCATAATCCTGTGCACGCGAAGAACTGGGCACCCAGCAAGGACATAATAAATACTGCAGCCTGGATTTGAACGTTGACTTATTTTTTTTGGGGGGGGGGTCCTGTTTATTCACTCTGGGGAGCAATGACCTGAACCCACTGCCAGGATGCCCATCAGAGAACCAGGAACAGGATGGGTATGACGAACTCCATTGCTGGTTTGAAACTTTACCCTTCCCACATTTCTCCACTTTTGTCCAGTGGTTTTTTCTAAGCCTCGAAAAACCTGTTTCCGACTATAGGCTGGCCCCTGCCCAGACAGAGTCACGTGACCCAAGGGATTACTTTATCCCCTTGAATTTAGTGTCTAAACTTAATCCCTCTTGTAATTCCAGTCTGGTTCTCACACTCAGCCCCACGGTGATGTGAGCAGCTGTTCTTTGTCTCTGGTGAGATCACACTGCTCCAAGCAGGAAGAAAGTGCCTTGCCCCAGCCCGGGAACCTCTCTCCTACCTTTCCTCCCGGAAACTTCTGCACCCTGTTGCTTTCCTTTGCTTTGATGCACTATGGCTTCTTTGGGTCAGTCATAGCCGCACCAGGCCTTTTAGGGGAATACTCCTAAGTCTTCCCAGCTTGGGGAATTCCAAAGGACTCAAGTCAGACATTCGGGACCCTCCCCTTGGCAAGGATCCCAGCCCAGGTCCTTCTTGTAAGGAAGGGGGGAGAGCAGGCCACCGGGTGAGGCCTGAGGTCACACAGTAAGTGAGGCTGGAAGACAGGGCTCTGCCTCCCTTCACAGGAAGGACCCGGTCCTGGAGCCCCCGTCCCACTGCCTCTCTGCAGAGGCTGAAGCCAGCCGGCCCCTCGCTGGGAACCCAGATAAGGGCCCCTCTCTCCAGCCAGCTCTGCTCCACACACCCAACTCCCTGACCTCCTGAGAAGAGCCAGGAGGGTGCCAGGCAGACACCAGCAGAGAAACCTCAGCCTCGCATTCTGATGACTTACGATTCTGCCTGGTTCCCAGCAGTCCAGAAACACAGAGGTCAAGGAAGGGCAGCTGGGGAGCCGCCTGAGAAAGGCTGAGTCAGCCATACCTCACCCTGGCAGCTCTCCAGGAGGTGGCAAGGCTCCCCAAAGCCCCGGCCTCCCCCGCACCCAGCACCCCACCTCTGAGGGGCTGGCCCCTCTCTCCTCCTCCCATCCTAGCCTGCTAGGGATAGGAATTCAACCACCTCCAGCCTTTAACCCCAAACCTCTTGCCTGGGGATGGGGATCCTGCTGTCAGCTGCCCAGACATGGTGGGTGGAAGACAAGAGGGGAATTTTCCAGAATCCAAAAGCCAAATGTGCCAGCAAGTTATCCTTTCCAGACATGAGCACCCAACTGGACCAAATACACAGCTCAGCCCCATCAGAGTACGTGGCGCCTGGGGTGGAGCAGAGGGCAGGCCCTGTGGGAAGCTGTGACCTTGACTGTACTTCAACCTGACCTCGTGCAGAACCCCTTCCGCTCACCTCTCTGAATCCTTATGATGCCCCTGCAAGGTGACCCACTCCATGCCCATTTCACAGACGCTAAGACAGGCTCCGGAGAGCAGAGCTGGCCAGCGGAAGCAGCGGTACCAGCAGAGGCCCGCAGAGGGCTGCAGGCCAGCCCCGTACTAGCTGTGAGGCCAAAGACATGACCGGTGCCCTGGACGCCAGTCTGTCCTCCCGGATGCTCTGGAGGGTAACACCTGCCTCTGGGGTTGCGCTGAGGCTGAACGAGGCACATGTTCACTGCAGCAGCCTAAGGCCTGGCTCACACTGGCTGCTGACACTAAAGCTACTGGAACTAGCAGGTGGAACAAGCAGGGGTGAGGATATAATCAAAAACACAACTCGATTTTCCCGTCTCAGTCTCTCTTGAAAGTGCTGTCAATGGGCAATGCCAAAGAGGGGCAACACTTCTGCCCACTCTAAGGGGCAGCTGCCCTTCTGATCAACCATAGCAATGCCAGCCTCATACAGAATTCTCTGGTCCAGGAATAGGGGTAATGCTCAGTTTCTTCTCTCCCCTGCCCCCAGCCCCCAAACTGCAGGCTGTAGCTTCACCCCAGTCAGGGTTTGAACAGCAGGGAAGGCAGACAGGTAATGTTCTCCTCGGAGCCTGCAGCTGTCTTTTGGGGTGCGGAGGTGGTAAGCAGTAGGGCCAGCTGCTCTCCTTCTGCCCTCCCACACCCAGCCCCATCATAAAGATCTCTTGGGTAAAGATTCCTTCCCCCTTCCAGAAGATTCCATAGGCAGATATTGACAAGGCTGCAGGTCAGCTCTCCCAGTCCACTTCAGTCTCAGGAGACACCCTCTGGGGGAGGGGGGGGTCTAGGAGGTTTAGGGGGAGGGCGGATCCTCTCTATCTCCCACTGGAGCCTTCTGTACACCCAGCACCTCCCAACTTCAGGGAACTCCTGTTAACCTCTTCAGATGGCCATGAAGGTCAAGGCGGTGGCAACCTGAGAGTGCACTCACACTCACACTCACACTCACACACACAGGCCCCAGAACAAAAACTTTTCAAAGAAATTTCTCACAAATTTACTCTTCCCTTCCCTTTTCTCATGTTGCATATTCAAGAGCTACTGTCATTCGCTGCCATTTTCTTGCAAATTCTGGACTCAGTGACCTAGCTCAGCTCGCCTGGTCATTGACAGCTAAGGTCCAAACAGGAGAAGAGGCCATTCTAACCTCCCCTTTCTCTCTGGCCATAACTCACTGAGGAGGCAGGGAGCACCCAAGAGGAGCTGGCGTTGTAGAGACAAAGTATTTTTCAGTAGCAAGTGACAGGACGTTCACATCCTATTTTAAGTGAATAAAGTAATATATATTCATTGTAGAAATGGCAACAAGCATAAAGAAAGGCAATGCAAATTATCCTTAATTCCACCCCCAGAGACAAACGTTGAAAAATACAGGCTTGTTTTCTGTCTGTACATAATTTGTCAGAATAGGAAACATTCTATGGATGGTTAAATGTTTGAGGAATTTCCAGACTCTTTTCCACAGAAAGAAAACACGTCACATTCCTATCAGCAATTTATAACTGTCCATGGGCCGTGAGGGGGAGGGGCTTCCTAAGCAGGACGGGGTGGGGCCTGGAGGCAACAGCTGGGCAGTGACAGGGACACTGAAGCCAGATGCCCACCCGTCCTCCAGCCCCCAAAGGAAGCATCAGAGAGGCCAGATTGAAGGGAACAGGAAAGAGTCCCCCTTGCCCTGACTGATGTGGCCATAGGGGAAGGAGGCCCCAAAGACTGAGACTGAAATCCCCATTCCTCCAGGGGCCGTGGTCTCAGTTGTGTCTCAGGTAACTTTAGAAACGGAGACAACCGTGACACTCCTTACTTGTCTGAGTTTGTGGCTGATCACGTCAACTTCTTTCTCACTCTCAAATATATATTTTTAAATTCTGGCATATATGGATGGTAATCCTTACTGCAGCTCGATTAGGTACCCTGAGTTTTCCTTTAATAAATCATGAGTCCTGGGGCCTCCCTGGTGGTGCAGTGGGTTAAGCAACACACTATGAAGCAGACTGCAGCCACTGCAGCATGAGTTCGATCCCTGCTGCCGGCCAGGGAGGGGACCCACATGGTGCAGCAGACCTCTCCTGCCTCGCCCGCTGCTCCCCTCAGCAGTGTGTTTCAGTCAGTCTGCCTGTTCTGCTCCCTGCTCTGTCTCTGGTGGATCCTCTCACTGTACTGGACTCTGGCCTGTACCCCAGCTCTTGTGTGCATAAATAAATAAATCTTTAAAAAATAAATAAATGAATCATGAGTCCTCGCTTCTATCCATGATTATACTTGTCATTACTTTTTTGTGATCTGATCCACAGGACATAAATTCACCATCTTAGAGTGTACAGTTCAGTGTTTTCTCAGTATTTTCACTATGTACACTCTGTCACCCCCATCTAATTCCAGAGCATGTCTATCATGCCCCAAAGAAACTGGTACCCATCAGCAGTTTGTCCCAGTTGTCTACTCCCCGTCTCCTGGCAACCAGGAATGTACTTCCTGTCTGCGCTCGGCGCTTCTGGGTGGATGGCTCACGTACATGGACTCGTGCCTGCTTCCTTCCTGCAGCCGGTGCTCAAGGTTTACTCATGTTGCAGCGCACATCAGCGTTTCATTTCTGGGTGGAATAATCATCCACTGTGTGGGTCAACCACATTTGTTATGCATTCGTTAATCATACTCTTCGCTGATTAATTCATCGATTTTAATTGCCCGTTAATTGATCAGTATGGGGTTCCTTCCACTTTGGGAATAATGGATATTGGTTTCCTTTCTCTTGGTGATATACACAGGCATGGAAATGCTGAGTCATGTGGTAATTCCATGTTTAACTCTAAGAGGAACTGCCAGACTGTTTTCCATAGCGACTGCACCATTTTACATTCCTATCAGCAATTTATGAGGATTCTGATTTCTCCACATCCTCACCAACACTGGTTATTTTCCTCTTTTTAAATTATAGCCATGCTAGTGATGTGAAATGATATCTCATTGTGGTTTGATTTGCTTTTTCCTAATGACTGAAGATGTGAGGCATGAATATGCTTTTCACTTGTGATCTTAGGGGCGTATAAATTCCATTGTAGATTACTGGAGTCTTTTTTAAATTTCATCTTATATGTATTTTCCATCATTCTTCATTTTTGTACAGTGTCTACTGTCTCCTCTCAGGAGTAGTCCCCATGAATTCCCGCCACCAAGTTACCCGTTATCCTCCCGTAGTCCCCGTGTTCTTCCCACCCGTTTTGTTCCTTCCCCTTCCTCCTCCCCTGGCGAATGTCTCAGATTTATAGTTGTCTGTTGATTTTGATTTTTAATTTATTATCATTAATTTTTTTCCTTCGTCCCTTATTTGTTTCCTCTACATTCCTCCTATAAGTGAAACCATCGGATATTTTTCTTTCTCTTTCTGGCTTATTTCATTGAGCTCCAACCATGCTACTGCGAATGGCATGAGGTTGTCTTTTAGTGCACATAGTGTACTTTTTTAATTGACTACGTGGATCATTAAATTGTTAGCACTTTTCTAATTCACTCACACAGAATAGCCCTTGTGCACTGTAATCATTTCTGAATCAGCCATTCGTCTGTTAGCGCATCTCTAAGCCAGGCCCATTGTGGGTGCCATTGTGGACCCCTTCATCCCTTCCTCCCTCCTCCCTTCCTCCCTCCTCCCTTCCTCCCTCCTCCCTTCCTCCCTCCTCCCTTCCTGCCTTCTCCCTTACTCCCTCCTCCCTTCATCCCTTCCTCCCTCCTCCC
>JAGFMF010011623.1:7057999-7120191 GCA_019455555.1 Galemys pyrenaicus
CCAATCTTCCCACGTGCTTCTTGGCCTTACATTCTGGTCACCATGCTGGCTCCATCTCCAGAGGACGTCCTGGATGCCATCACTTCTCCTTGAGTATCTCTCCCTGTCTCCTTCCTTTAAGTCACCCGGTGTCATCTCCTCCAGGACGCCTTCCTACTCTCCCAGTGAGACGTGAGCGCTCCCCGCCCTGGGCTAACACAGGACTCCTTGGCTCTGGGAACCTCTGGGTGCCCATCTGTCTCCGTCTAGAGATGGGGAGTGACCTGGGACCAGAGGTCACGTCACAGCTCCTTCCTGTCATTTTCTCATCCTCAGCACCAAAAATTAAAAGAGAAACAGCTTAGCGACCCCTGGGCCCTGAACCCACACCAGGACGAAGGAACAGGGACGGTTTGGTGCCATTTGGGATGCAATTGCAGGTCTGAGGTGGCTGAAGGCTGGGCCCAGTGCCCGGTCGCAGGCTTACCCCCGCCTCCCAGCGCTGTTTTTGTTTTCCTTCTCCCTGGGCAAAGGCTGCGGGCTGTTCTGAGCCACAGCTGGTTTTTATTGCACCAAGGCTCAAAAAAGGCCTCTGCATATTTTTAGAGAAAAGGGGGGAAAAAGAATATTTTCTTCTCTGACCAAGATGAGGGCTTGCTCCAATTTTCCATCTGCTCTCCCTTCTGGGTGGAGCTGGCAGGGAAGTTTCTCTGCGGGAGGATCCTGCAGGCCAGCGGTTTATGAGCTCATCGATATGGCAGGGCCAGAGGCTGCGGGCACGATGCCCGCCCACCTCCCCCAGCCCCACTCCAGCTCACGGGCCCACCACAGGCTTCCGTGCTTGTTCACAGGCACACAGGCCCGGACACTGATGCCCAGAGGGGAGGCGGGGTGGGGGGTCAAGGGAGCAAGGAGCCCAGAACCCCTCCAGAAGGGCGACTGCATGGGAGCCGGAGCCAGGAGCCTCCACTCTTGCTCCCCAAAGGCCTCGGGTGGGCAGCACCCCGGGGTGCCTGGATCCGTACATCCAGGGGGCCATGTGGGACCAGAGGAAAGAATGTGTCTCTAGCAGCTGCTCTGGCCTGCTCTCAGCTGTCTGAAGACACCCTCGGCATGAATGAAACACCCGATCATTGTGAGCGCAGGGAACGCTCAGGGCTTTTGTTGAAGTGCATCGTCTCAGTCAAAGGATGTTAAGTGCACGGGATTCCTGATGGGGTGTGTGTGTGTGCGCGTGCCGTGCACATGGTCATGTGTTATCTGTGGGGTGACTTGTGTGGGTCGTGTCGGATGTGTGCTGCGTGTGACTGCTGTCGTCAGGCCAGGCCCACATCTGGAAGGGGGGCTGTGGGGAGGCGCCCCTGCTTCCCCCGACACTCACCAACATGGCGTCTGGTTGAGCTCTTTCCAGAGCAACGTGTTGGCAAACGCATGACAGGTAGGAGAGGCAGTGGGAGGGAAAGGAGACATCCACTCTATGAGCTTGTCCCCGGCAGCCCCTGCCCCTCATGACACAACTGAACTCTGCTGCTAATGACACCTGCTCCCCAAGTCCCCAGCCCAAAGAACCACAGGCAACAAAACTGAAGTGCAGAGATGGACGAGGTCCCATGTGACCCACAGAACAGGAGCCGAGCCCAGGCCCCAGGTCCCAGGCCCCCCCATGGCTGGTAGCAGGGCAGCTTTAATGCCAAGGAGCCAGCGAGCATTGGCACACACACGTGCGCACACACAGCCTCACTTTCTCCTCACTGCCACCCCTCAACAAGGGGGCATCGTTGTCCCCTCTGCCAGAGGAGGGACCAGGCTTTTGGGGAGACAGAGGTGAAGGCAGATCCCTGGAAGCCACAAGGAAAGCAAAGTGCCTGGAGCCCCAAGGACTGCCTCTTGGCGCATTAGTGGCAGTTTTGTAGGGTTCCGATTCACCAAGAGGTGCCGCCTCTTTCCTGTCTGCAGAGACCCAGACCCTGGAAGGAGCCCCGTGGGGTGGCAGTGGGTGGAGGTGGTCACGACAGCAAAGGAGGCCTCTCCCCTGCTCGGCTTCTCATGGTCCAGGCAGCTCGGCCTGGCTGGCACCCTCGTGCCCACGTAGCCCCTGGAAGCCAAGGAGGCCAGCTAGGGGCTCTTCCCTCCTCCTTGGAAATGAAGGCAGCCCAGCCAGGGCCCAGGGGGGCTTCCACGGAGATGTGTTTTTTTGCTAAAGACCCAGACTCCAGGTCCTCCCAGCCTGGGGGCCTTGGGCAAATCCTCCTAAGCCCAGGAGCCTCAGCTTCCCTCCAGGAGTCTCGTTTTCCTCCGCCACAAAGTGGCAATCGCTGCAGCTGCCTCCTGGAATGGCTGGGAGGACCATGTGCTGTTGCAAAGGGTTTGGCAAGGTCTGGCAAAAAGGGGGCACCCAACAGGTATGTGTCTTGCTCCTGGGTGCCCCCCTCAGTGCCCCTCAATGGCCAGTGGTCCCTCCTCTTTCAGCCCCAGGAGAAGCTGCAGGGAGGAAGAAACAGCACTTCTTGGAAAGCACCATCAAGCCTGCCCTGGAGCAGGATGGCAGCTTATCAAGATGCCACCCAGCGGCTGCACCAAGGGCCAGGCCTGGAGTGGCTCTCCCTGACCTCTCAGCTCCTCACCTGAGCTCCATGTTCTGTTCGCCAGCCAAGCCATGTCTACCCTGCAAGGGCTACCAGGGATGCATCCGATGCCAGTAGGCTCTTCCCTCCCCCAGGTCCTCTCTGCTGACCTTCCCCTGCCCAAGCCCTCCCAGTTCCCATCAGCAGCAAATTCCTTAGTCTATAGCTGAGCATTCCAGACCATCAAGGTCTCAGCAGCATCTCAGGCTCTCCCCTTCCACACCAGCTAAGGCCCGCTCATACATCCTGCTCCACCACCAGCATCTGTCACCTGTGCCAAGAGCCTTACAGGGGTCTGCATAGAGCAGAGAGCTCAGCAGGACTGATTCAGAGTCTGCAGGACACAAGACTGATGATTCCAGAGTCATTTACGTGGCATGCCATTGCCCCCCTCTGGAATCTCTGACTCACTCTTAAAAACCTGCTTTCATCTTCACTGCCTCCAGGAAGCCTTCCTTGATGCCCATCCCCCCAGGTCATGAGGAGTCTTCTTCCCAGTGTCCCCAAATCCTCTATCACTGCTGGCCTATCTGAATGAGCTAGCTCCAGTCTGCACCCACCAGCCTGGCATGTCTTCCCCCTAGTCCCTATGGATTTTGATGGGTGTACACCCTCCTTCTGTTTCTCCCTGCTCTCAGCCCTATGGCTGCCCTCTGCCCCAGTGACCCTTAGGCTCCTCCATCATGGAGACACCCGATACACACACCACCACCACCATCTTATTCCAGTGCTTTGCAATGCAAGTCATTTGAAGAGCAGAGTTTCTGACATCCTCAAGAAGGCAGAGAGTAATTCTAGTGCTGGGCAGAAGACAAATGGACATTCAGAGTCAGCGCAGCTACTAGAATGTGTCAACCATCGCTCACCCCAGAGACTCTCGCCAGCTGGGCTATGTGTGGGGTAGGGGGGTTAGAGCCCTGGGAGTGTTCTGGAAGCTGCTCCCTCTCCCCTCTCAGCATCCCTCCCCCTATTCATGTTATGATGGAGAACTTGGTCTCACTGGGTCCTTGGAGACCCAGGGAGGCCTCATCTAGATGAATCCACTCTCTGCCAATATGCAAAGGCTGCTGCCGTCCCTTCTTTTAAATAGGCCCTGATCTGGGCTGAATTGAGTTCCCCATATTCACACACAGTTCTTCCTCGACGTACCGAGGGGTGACAGCCTCATAAGCCCATCTGAAGCTGATGCGCTATTAACACACTGAACCTACCGAACATCACAGCTTCGCCCAGCCAGCCCAAAACATGCTGAGAACACATGCTTAGCCGGCAACTGGGCAAGATCTAACACAAGGCTGGTTTATGATAAAGTGCCGAATCAATTACTGAAACAAAACACAGGACATGGCATGTGGGAGCCGCTGACCCCGTGATGGCGTGGCCCGTGGGGAGCTGCAGGCCCGTACGCACCCAGACACACCCCAGCCCGGGAAGCAGCAGAACTCAGCATGCACTGGAAGTCGCAACAGAAAGTGTAGCTTCTGCATCCTTGCCATGTCAACATAGCATGTTAAAGCCTCCTAAGTCACACTGAAGTTCTAACACTGAGTTTGGAGATAAAGGCCACTAATGAGGTGATTAAAATGAGGGCACTGGGGAAGGGAGGGCCCAATCCAGTGGGCTTGGTGTCCTTGGTAAAAGAGGACATTTGAACATAGACAGGGACAAGGGAAGACAATGAGGAAAAGCAGGAAAATCACCATCTGCAAGTCAAGGAGACAGGCCTCAGCGAAAGAACCCTCTGGACCTGGGGTCTCAGCTTCCCACCTCCAGAAGTGCAAGCAAATGTATTCGGCTGTTCAAGCTCCCCAGGCAGCGGGACTCTGAGCACAGCCCGAGGGCGCACGTGGGGATAAGGAACTACCATCGCCTGTTTAGGGGCCTTTCTCCACTTTAAGGCTGTGAATTCCCCCAAAGAGCTGAGCAGTCCGTGCCTTGGAGCCTCAAGCCCACCACACCTGAAGAAGTTCCAAGAGCACTTCCTGGGTGATCACCTGCCAGGTAAACAGACCATGGGCTCGTGGGCTCTCCATATCACCAAAGACTAGAAAGAGGGGAGCCCAGCAATGTGTCCTCTCCTCCTCCTCCTCCATCCGTGAAGCAGGGCCAGCCCACCCCGCCTCTGGGTGTGTAACAGGGTGGTCCCCAGGAAAGGGGGAAGTTGGGTGGAGCTGAGCAGGGATAAGATGTTGGAGAGAGGAAATAGGAGGACAGAAGGAAGGGAGGAAGAAGGAAGCAGGATGGAGAGCAGCAAGGAGACCTGGAGGAGGCACGTGGAGCAGAGGGACATGTGAAGAAACTGCGCTTGCTTCTTGGTCCTGGACTGGTTGGAACAGATGTGGGTGAGAGACCTGTGGCAGCTTTCATCTTGATTTTGATTTTGCTCTTTTCCTCCTGGATTTGTCTGACTCTTTCTGACCCCTTTCTATGGGTCTCTACTGAAAGGTCCCTTAGACGTGTGGTAGGCTTTTGGGCCTTGGTTCGGGCCAATCCTATTTGGCTGGACTTTTACCCTCAAGGAGATGGGTAACTTTAAATGTTTAACTTAGTAACTATGTTCTTTACCCTTTCTGTATTATACCCTAATTATATTAAAGTTCCTTTCCATTAAAGGCCTAATATGTTTGTCTTGATGCGGCAGATGGCAGGACCCATTTTAAAAAAGCAAGTTTAAAAATTCTAAAGTGCCCCTCTCCCTGCCCTGTAACAGTTTCACCCTCAAAGCCCTGAAAGAAAGGTAGCCTTTCCTTTAACAGATGAGTAAACTGAGGCCCAGAGAAGGCAAGTACCTTGCCCAGGTCATTCACGGAGTCAGCCGAGAGGAGAGACCAAAGCCCTCAGGTCCCGCGGGGAACTGGGGATGACTGGGTTGGAAGCTTCTGCAGGTCCCTCCCTCTGGAAGGAAACAGAGAGGACTTGTTTGACTGCCACTGCTCCTCCTGCTTGTTGTGTGTAAGTCACTGAGCTCCCTGAGCTGGGCCTCAGTTTCCACTCCTGGAGGACGAGGCCAGCACATGTGCAGGCACAGCCAGGGTCCAGCCCACAGAAGGGGCTCAAGTTGCTGCCGCTGAAGACAGTCTTCTGGAATCCCAGCTGGCCCAGCACCTGGTCCCACAGGAAGAATGACAAAGCGCTCCCCACAGAAGTTTTTCCTGCTGGTCTGTGGGGAGGGCAGACAACCTTTGTCACTCCAGCCCCCAACACAGGCTGTCAACTGCCCAGTTCTGGGCCTCAGGGGTGCAGGACTGGGTAAAGCTCAATGGCCCATTGTTCTCCCTCCCCTCCCAAGCCCCAGGCCTGCCTGCTGGGAACCAGCAGCTAAAAATAGCCCCACCACAAGTTGGGGTCCAGCTGCTTATCTCCCTCCGGGGGTCAGGAGCTGCCCCACTCTTCCTGACCACTACTCTGGGCAAAGTCCAGCTGGGCCAGCTCCCAGACCAATCTCAGTGGAGAGTTCAGACTTACACCCGCAAAATATTTAGTGGAAAATTCGAAGCCAGCTAAAATTCCCTGGAGGCAGAGGCTCAGTGCCGACTTCAGACTTCGCAGTTCAGAGGTGGTGGTGAGGGAGGAGGAGGGGAGCTGCCAGCCTGTGGTGGGCTGGGTGGAAAGACCCGAAAGAACAGGCCTTAATTGATGAGGCAAAGAAAATTAAGGAAATGCGTGCCAGGTGGCAGGAGCCGCAGAAGCAAAGGGCTGAGGAGTGAGACTGCAGGACAATGAGAGGCTGCGGAAGCCCATGTGTGAGAGCAGGAAGGGAGTCTTCAAGGGAAGCCCAGGCCCGTGGGGAAGGGCCCGAATGCCAGGCTGGCTTCTCTGACTTGCCTTCCTCATGCCTCGCTGGGGTGGGTCCAGAGACACCTTCCTTGCCAAGGCTCCTCCCGTCTCTTCTCCCTAAGGAGTATCTCAGCGCTGACGAAAGGGCTGAGCAAGGGCTGCTGGGTACAGAGGGGCGCCTTCAGCCCCTGTGAGATCGGGAGGAGGTGCTACCCAGCACACCTGTCCTGTAACCACCCAGACCCAGTAGGTTCATCATGGGTCCAAGCAGTCTCCTTGTTGTCTCAGCCGGTTTCACATCACCTACTGCACTCCACCGCCACGCTTCCACTTCTCTCGCGGGCCGGGACGCAGCCTTATATACCCAGTCTCTCTGCGCAGGTGCGCCCGTCTGCGCATGCCCACACCCCGCTGGAGGTGCCCGCCACCAGGCATGCGTGCAGGACCGCAGATGTCCATCATCGACATTAATGGTGAGATGGTGGCAAAATCTGATAACCTTTCATTTACTTTGCAACACCTCACGTGGTTTGTGGGGGGCTCTGCCAGCATTAACCTGCAGCCACTCAGGCTTTCCACTGCCACTTTGCAAGAGCCTGGTCTGAGCTGGGCCCTGGGCGGGTGCTGTGAACCCCAATGGCAACTCAGCTCTGGCCCTTGAGGGGTTCACAGTCCGGGGTAGAAGCAGACAAGTGAAGAGGCAACTTGCAGGCGGAGTCCTTGGGCATGGTGCTGGCATAGCCGAGAGAAGGGGCCTCCTCCACGGGCCATCAGCACAGGTCATGACCCTGAGCGGGTTAAATAGGAAATAGGCAGGTGAAGAGGTGGCAGGAGGGGTGGCCCAGGCACAGAAGGGTGTGCAGTCTTGCAGGTGCAAGTGAGCCTAGCCCCATTGTAACAGGGTGGTCCCTAGGAAAGAGGGAAGTTCCAGAATCCGGGTTCTGCCCTAATGTGGGTGGAGCTGAGCAGGGATAAAAAGATTCTGCAGAAAGGAAATAGCAACACAGAAGGAAGGGAGGAAGAAGGAAGCAGGATGGAGAGCAGCAAAGAGACTTGGAGGAGGCACGGAGAGCAGGGGGACATGTAAAAAAACTGCGCTTGCTTTTTGGTCTTGGACTGGTAAACAGATGTGGGTGAGAAACCCGTGGGGAAGTTAATAATGGCAGCTTTCATCTTAATTTTGATTTTGCTCTTTTCCTGCCGGGTTTATCTCTTTCTGACCCTTTTCTATGGGTCTGTACTAAAAGGTCCTTTAGACTTATGGCAGACTTTTGAACCTTGCTTTAGGCCAATCCTATTTAGCTAAACTTTTACCCTCAAAAAAATGAGTAACTTTAAATGCTCAACAATAACTATTTCTTTGTCCTTTCTGTATTGTACCCTAATTATATTAAAGTTCCTTTCCATTAAAGGTCTTATATGTTTTTCTTAATGCGGCAAATGGCAAAACCCATTCAGAGAGGACAGATTTGGGAGTTCTGGGGTGCCCCTCTCCCTGCCCTGTAACACCATTTGTGTGAGCAGAGCCAGAGATGGAAGTGAGAGCAATGCGGCTGGGCCAGGTTCTCCCCCACTGTGAATTCCCCCACTGGACACAAACACAATAGCCACACAATGAAGGACTGAGGAATAGAATTGTTAGAAAAATAAAAATCAACTGAACTCAATAGATTAAGTCCTGTTTTTTAACTCAGAGTCTAGGAATTTGGTCACTGATCAGTTCTAGCGGTGAGCTCCCGGGACCCCTGTGGCTACCTCATTGCTCCCAGGTCCTCTCTCTTTGGGGCTCTACCTGTTGTAGAATGCCCTTCCCTGACCTTTGACATCGGGCACCAACAGCTGAGTTTTTTGGGCCAATGGTTATTAGCAGACAAGTTTCAGAGGCTTAAAGTACACTTGTATCTGAAAGAAAAAATAACATTAATTGTACACAATACCTCCCAGGAAGTAAAAAAAAGAACAACTGGCCCTCTCTGGTGGCACAGAGGGTTGAGCGATGCACTGTGGGGCAGCCACTGCAGCGCTGGTTCGATCCCCAGCCAGGGAGGGGACCCACATGGCGCAGCAGACCTCTCCTGCCTCGCCCGCTGCTCTCCTCAGTAGTGTGTTTCAGTCGATCTGCCTGTTCTGTTCCCCACTCTGTCTCTCGTGGGTCTCTCACCCCCTGCACCTCTGGTCTGTATCCCAGTTCTTGTATGCATAAAAAATAAATCTTTTTTTTAAAAAAAAGGGAAAACATCCAATTTATAATTTATTTTAGAAAGCCAATCATACCTTGACATCAAAACCAAAGAAAATTCCAAAAAAAAGGAGAGCAATACCTTTTACGCATGTGATGCAAAAATCCTTAGCAAAATATTAGTAAATAGAATTCAGCAACATATTAAAAAATTACACACCATTATTAAATGGAAGTTTATTACAGGGATGCAAGGCTACTTCACTACTTGAAGATCAATCAGTACATTGTACTGTATTCACAGGCTAGAAATTTAGATGATCAAGTGATTCAAAAACCCAAACATACTAATAAAATTCAATATCACTCATGATAAAATGCTTCAGAAAATTAGGAATAAATAATAAACCTCCTACATATACATAAAGTTCCTATGTAAATAAAAACATTCTAGAGAAATAAAATAACAACATAAATAAAATAGCTTCCTACATGAATAAATAAAACTACAAACACCCAACAGTAACTGTTTCTATTATGTTTACTGGTGAAAAACAGAAGAAAGGGTCAGTCTCTCTACCTTGGGAAAATTCTCATTGAATTGAAAGCAGCCTGGGGAACTTTTTGAAATAATTGTATATTTTGAAGTAATTTCATGTTTGCAGGAAGTTACAAAGATAGTACAGAGAGATCCCATGAACCTTCACCTAGTTCCCCCCATAATTCCATTATAGGATAAAATCAAAACCAGGACTCTGACATGGGTATTATGTGTACATGGAGTTCTGTGTCATTTTGTCACGAGTGTAGATTATGTAACCACCATGAAAATCAAGATACAGGAGCATTACACCACAAAGCTCTCCCGTCCACACCCCCATCTACCCTGGCACTGAAACAAGGAATCTGCCTAATAAGGAAATAAAGGGAGGTGAGGGGGGATGGCATAAAGATCAGAAAGAAAACAATCCCTGTTGGTAGAGGAGATGGTTGTTTATGTAGAAAAACTCAGAGTCTGTAGGAGAACTCCTAGAACTGTAATTTCACCAAGGTCACAAGCTAGAGATGGATGTATGAAAATCCATTGTATTTCCATGTTCTGGAAGGAACACATGGGGACTGAAATTAAAATAAAAAATCCTTTGCAATCACTAAAAACAAGAACGAAATATCTAGGTGTAAATCTAACAAAACATGTCTATGCTGAAGTTGCAAGAGGCTAATAAAAGAAATCAAAGATCTAAATTCACCAGGAGCCACTTCAAGACCCTGCACTGGGATATTCAGCATGGTGAGGATAGCAGATTTTCACAGATTGCGATACGGCTTTAACATAATTACTATCAAGATCTCAGGGAGACTTTTGCAGATTAGGCAAGAATATCCTAAAATTTACACAGAAAGGTAAGGGAACTAGAATAGTTAAAACACGTTAGGGGGAAAAACCCAATGTGGGAAGAATCACTCTATCTAATTTCAAGACTTATAACTACAGTGATCAAGACTGACATTCACAAAAAAATAATAAAATAAAAAGCAAGACTGACATTCACAGAAGGACAGAAACATCAGCACAAAGTTGAGAATCTAGAAAGACACCCATGTACATATGGCTAACCAATTTTTGACAAAAGTGTAAGAACAACTCAATGACACCACTTTACACCCACTAGGGTGGGTATACAATTTAAAAAAGAAAAGTGTTGTTGGTAAAGATGTGAAAAGACTGGAGCTCCCGCACTCTGCTTGTTGAGCAACACAAGTTGGTAATTGTAGGTGTAATTTTAAGGCAATTAACAAATCATCTTCCTGAACAGCAATACCACAAGATGTAGTTCTCTGCACCCTTGCCAGAACTAAATGATGTTCTTACATTTTATTTGAGCTGTTCTAACAGGTGTGTGGGGATTCTCACCCAGGTCTTAATTTGCATTTCCCGAATAACCTGTGCTATTAGACATTCTTTCACGTATTTCTTTGCTACTGTATGTTCGCTTTGGTTAAGTATCTCTTCAGGTCTTTTGCCCATTTCTAATTAGAGCATTTGCTTTTTTTCCTGTTGAGTTATGAGAGCACTTTCTATGTTTGATGCCAAAATCTTTTGTCAGATACATGATTTGCAGATAATTTTAGTCTGTAGCTTGTCTCTTCATTCTCCTAACTTGTCTTTTGTAAAGCAAAGACTTTTTAATGAGGATCAAATTCAATTTATCATTTCTCTCTTTTGTGGATCATGTTTTTGGTGTTAGGTCTAAGAACTTCTCAACAAGCTTGAGGTGCTAAAGATTTTCTCTTATGCTTTCTTCTAAAAGTTTTAGAGTTTTAAACATGGAACCCATTTCGCATTAATTCTTGTGCAAGAGGTGAGATTTAGCTGAAATTTCTTTTTTTTCCATTAGGATGTCCAATTGCTCCAATATCATTCATTAAAAAGACTCCCTCATGCATTGAATTATTTTTTTAAAACTTTGAGATGTAACCACCTATCCTACAATTCTCCTATTTAGAACACAACCATTTACCATACAATTCCTTAGGGAAGCTACTAGACATTTATATGCCTGAGAAGTAACAACTGTGTCCATAAAAAATTCTCTATGCAACTGTTCAGAACAGCTTTATATGCAATAGCCCCAAACTGGCAACAACCAAAATGTCCCTCAGTAGGTGAACAGTTAAGTCACTGTACATCCTCTCGCAGGAACTAGTCAGCAGTAAACAAGACTGAACCATTGATACACACAACAGTTTGGACGGATCTCAAGGGAATCATGACAAGTGAAAAAAAAAAGCAGTTTTAAAGGTCACATACTGTACGGTTCCGTTCACATAACGTTCTGAGAATGACAAAATTACATAGATGGAGAGTGAATTCCTGGTTCCAGGCGCCAGGGATGATGGGGGTGTGGACGGGAGATCTTTGTGGTGTGATGCTCTGTATCTTGATTTTCGTGGTGGTTACATAATCTATACGCGTGACAAAATGACACAGAACTCCATGGACACGTAGTCCCCATGTCAGAGTCCTGGTGTTGATGTTGTTCTGGAATTATATGAGTTGGAACTATTGGGGGGAAGTAGGCAGAGGTTCATGGGATCTCTGTTCTATCTTTGTGATTGCCTGTGAACATGAAATTATTTCAAAATATACAATTATTTCAAAAAGCTCCCTGGGTTGTTTTCAGTTCAGCGAGGATTTCCCCAAGGTAGAGAGGCTGACCCTTCCTGACACAGAGTGGAGGAGTGGAGGTGGGGGTGACGTGTCACATGGGTGGATCTGAAACCACAGCGAGGAGCCAAGTCAGCACCCAGCTCCTCCTGGATCGGCTGACTCCAGCAGAGCCGTGAAAGCCTAAGGCTTGTGTGTGTGATGGTCATTGTCCCAAGCCGCTGGATTTGGAGTGCTCGTTCTGAAATACCACTGTGCCCCAAATACAACTTGCCCCATCTCGCTCCGCTGCCCTAAGAGGATGGATGTCTGTCCTTGGTGACTTCAGCAGAGACAGCTAGATGTCCCCCAAAATTTTCTACCCTGCTATTGCCTTAGAGTAATAGAACCTCTGATTTTTGTCTGGTCCTATACTTCCAGACTCTCCAGTGATTAGGTGTGTCACGTGACTAGGTTCTGACCAATGGGATGTAAGAGAAAGTGTCTTGTGATAGGGAATCGCTAAGAAATAACTGACATTCCTTTTATCTCCTGACTGGAATACAGAAGTGATGGCTGGAGCTCAAGCAGCCATTTCTTACATGAGGTAGAAGCTACGTTTTGAGGATGGCAAAGCAACAAAATAGAAGTTAGGGTTCCTGATGATCTAGAGATACCACACAGTCCTGGGCTACTTATATCTGAATGTCTCTTATGTGAGACACCATCTTCTATCTTACATTTTCCATCCAGTGCCCAGACCCTGTACTACAGCCAGCTCCAGTTGTGACAACATGGCAAAGCAAGAAGCAAATGCAGCCTGAGGAATCAGAATCAGAGGCTTTTGGGGAGAATGTTGAACATCCTCTAGTTGTTTTTCAGATAGAGAAAGTGAGACCCTGTGTGGGAAGAGATTGCCTAAAACTGACAACAGCACAGAACTGGGCACGCTTCCTTCGCCCAGTTCAGGAACAATCAGCTTTACCTTTGCTCATCCTCTTCTTCCTTTTTATACCCTTCGGTTGAAAACTGAGCTGGCCCCCTGGAAGGGATCCTCTGACTACAGCTCAGTGTGTGTGTGTGTGTGTGTGTGTGTGTGTGTGTGTGTGTGTGTGTGTGTGTGTGTGTAGGGAATAACGAGCAGACCCTTCCTCAGCCAGAGGATGATGGGCAAGGCAGTGTCCTGAGGGGATTCAGGGACAAGGGCCAAACCGCCTCCTCCATCCATGTTTCAAGGGGAGTGGCTAAGCTGTTTTTAGAGTCCTGACAACACACACACACACACACACACACACAGAGGCACACTTGGCCTGGCTCCCAGAACCTCATTCCACACCAAGCACCGTTTGTCCCTTCGAAGGTCCTCAGATTCAAGGAAAAGTTTGGTTCTCCTTATTTTCCTGAAAAAGAAACCAAGAGAAGGCGGGGCGTGGGGGGCAGGGCACTCAGCTAAGGTCACACAGAGGGTTTGAGACAGATCTGGGGTCAGGCCTGTCGCTGACTTTAGGTGTTACTCAGTTACCCTCGAAGCAGCAGGTAAGGACAGTTCTGAGCCCCACGGAGCTTGGAGCCCAGCCCTGGCCTCTTGGGGCCCTGCCCTGGTTGTTGAGTCACGGGCTGTCTGGCTTTGAAACTGGCCCCTGAGCAGATGCGGGGGCGGCTTCCTTCCTCACAGATGGTTGGGGCTTGGCCTGACCTCGCTGTGCAGCCCCAGCTGCCCCCCTCCTGCGCCCATGTCTGCACCCCTCTGCGGCTGGCCCACTGAGGGTTAGACATAGTCATTACCCCACTGAGTCCACGAGGGTCCCATGAGGATCCTTATTCCCATTTCATAGATGAGAAGACTAAGGCTCGGAGAGGCCAGGAGGCAGGTCTCAAAGTTCATCGGGGGGCTGAGACTCACCTTGGAACCCCAAATCCCCGCACGCTCAAGCTCACTCTTCCTAGGCTGTCCAAGTGTAACAGGGTGGTCCCCAGGAAAGGGGGAAGTTCCAGAATCCCAGTTCCACCCTAAGTGGGTGGAGCTGAGCAGGGATAAGAAGATTCTGCAGAGAGGACAGAAGGAAGGGAGGAAGAAGGAAGCAGGATGGAGAGCAGCAAGGAGACCTGGAGGAGGAGGCACGTGGAGCAGGGGGACATGTGAAGAAATTGCGCTTGCTTCTTGGTCCTGGACTGGTTGGAACAGATGTGGTGAGAGACCTGTGGGGAGGTTAACAATGACAGTTTCATCTTGATTTTGATTTTGCTCTTTTCCTCCCGGATTTGTCTGACTCTTTCTGACCCTCTTCTATGGGTCTCTACTGAAGGGTCCTTTGGACGTGTGGCAGGCTTTTGGGCCTTGCTTTGGGCCAATCCTATTTGGCTGGACTTTTACCTTCAAGGAGATGGGTCACTTTGGATGCTTAACTTAGTAACTATGTTCTTTGTCCTTTCTGTATTGTACCCTGATTGTATTAAAGTTCCTTTCCATTAATGTCCTTGTATATTTGTCTTGATGCGGCGGATGGCAGAACCCATTCAGAGCGGGCAGGTTTGGGGGTTCTGGGGTGCTCCTCTCCCTGCCCTGTAACACAAGCCCCTGGCCAGGCTGGAGGTGAGGCTGCCCCGAGGTTAGCAACCAGAGCTCCTAACCCTGCTCAGCCGAGAGTACTCCCCGACTTCCTCTGAGCCTTGACTTTCTCGCTTGTGAACAAAAACAACCTGTTGTGAGGATGCTGCAGACAAGGCCTGGGGAGCCCTCTGTGACCACAGCACGAGTTTCATCTGCATCTGGGCACTGCTCTCCCCCACCCCAGGCCTGTCCTCACACCCAGCGGGCCCAGCTCTTTCTCAACCTCATTGTCTCCTCCGACCCAAGGAAAGGGCACCCCAGAGGCAAGAGGCCCAGGGTACCCCCTTGCCTCCTGCCAGAAAGAAGACAGGCAAAGCCAGATGTTTCACAGATGTTGCCAATTGAAGCAAAACAAGAGCACACTAGCAAGCACTTCCCTGAGGCCCAGGCCTGCTGCCTGGGGGTGTGGGAGCCCTGGAAGGGAGGCGGGGCGTGGTGCTAGGTTTGGGGGCGAAGCGTGTTAAATCAGAGAGGCTTTCTAACGTAGGATTCGGTGGGTGGGACTGCTACCAGGGTGGTGATGGTAGGTGAGGACCAGGGGGCTGACCAGGGAGGTGGGGGTAGGGAGAGCTCAGAGGCGTCTGAGGAGGGTGAATGGAGCTTAAGGGTGTGAAGCTGAGGGTCTGGGGCGCCTCGGGGCAGGGTCGACAGCTGAGCTGCTTCCATTGCCCCAGCCCCACCCACGACCCCAACTGCATAGAGCAAGAACTTTAAAACCCCCACCCCAGGCCCCTTAGGGGCTCCTAGGCCCTCCTGTGCTGTCTCAGAAGGTACCGAGATCCCCTTCATGGAAACAGAAACCCGAGAAGGGACCCAGGCCTGCGGAGCAGTTTGGAGCAGACAGAATCTGGAGGCCCTCTCTGCCCCAAACCAGGCCGAGGGGCTTAAGGTGCAAGGGCCGAGACAAGCCTCCTCGAGGCCCCTGCTGTGGACATGAACCGAGGGACACGGCTGTGCCCTCTCCCCTGCCATCTCCAGGCGGCTGGCCAGGCCGAGACTGGCAGTGGCGCGGGGACAGGCTGTTTCTGACTTACTCCCTGGAACAAACCCTCTTTGTCCTCCAGTAAAACCGTTCCTGGAAGGACAGGGATGTGGGGTCTGGGGCTGTCTCCCCAGACGCCTGATCCGGCCAGAGCCAGGCCTGTGTCACTGCAGCACGGGCTTTGCCCATCGCTGTGGCCCTGAGTGACGCCTGCACTGCCAGCAGCGCTCCCTGAGGAAACATCCCGTGCAGGCGAGGGCAGAGCGTGTCCAGGCACAGCCTCACTGAGCCATCGCAGGCCTGCGGCAGGTGCCGACACACACCATTTACAATGAGAAGGGGCCTCCCTGGTGGTGCAAGGGGTTAAGCACCACACTAGGAAGCGCCCACAGCCACTGCAGCACAAGTTCAATCCCTGGCCAGAGAGGGGACCCACACAGCGCAGCAGACCTCTCCTGCCTCACCCGCTGCTCCCCTTAGCAGTGTATTTCAGTCCATCTGCCTGTTCTGCTCCCCACTCTGCCTCTGATGAATCCGCTCACCCCTGCACCTCTGACCTGTACCCCAGTTCTTGTATGCATGAATAAATAAAATAGAGATGAGAAAACCGAGGCAGAGAGGCTGCATGATTTACTCGTAGACTCAGAGAGTAGGCAGCCGTGTGCACAGACTCCGTCTCGCTGCTCCCCTCCCTCCGCTGCTCAGTCTTCCCATCTGTGGGATGGAGAAAGTGGACAGCATGACCTCACAGTTCCCAGGTCCTTCACTGACCAGTCTGGACTTGCCAGACATAGGCCAGTGGGCCTGTGAAAGAAAAATGGGGTCCGTTCCAAACACTGCACAGATTGGGGGTGTCTGTGCCCCTAAGGGAGCCCAGGCTGGGCCTGGGGCAGGAGTATCCAGGCGTGGTTCCAGTCTGCTCTCCAGCTGTTCCTGCAGCCAAAGCTGCTCTGAGGCCGAGGGACCTGTGTGAGTAATGGAAACCAGGCAGTGGGCCTTCCGAGATGGGAATTCCATCTGCCTGACTTTGTTCTCCTAGACTTTGGTTACCAGGGCAACTGGCGGAGGCGGAGGGAAGGTGGAGGGCCTGGCCTGATGCTAAATCCCAGGAACCTACAGAAAGGGAAGGTGAGTGTCCTTCAGGGCCCAGGGTCTCCTCCAACAAGCCACAGAGAGGTCCAGGACAGGCTGGGACTCAGAAGTCCTGGGTTCTGTGGCCAACTCTGCCCACATCATCTTGGGGGTACATGAATGAGAGTGCAGTCCTCAGTTTTCCCAGTGGCCAGGCACCCAAATCTCAGGACTTGACAACACCAGAAAGGCGCCCTTGCTTGTATCAGGAGCAGAGCTCTGCTCGCCCACAAGTGGCTCAAAAGGCAGGAAAGCCCCGCACCGTTTATGGAGCCAGCAGAGCTCACTGGCAGGGGTAGCACCAGGCCCCAGAGACCCAGCCCCACTCCCGGAGGGGAGGTGACACGCCCCCACGGCAGGGAAAAAGGCCGTAACATGCACTGAGCACCTCCCACACTCCTGGCCCCGGTTAGGTCCCAGGTGCTCTCCTCGAGCGGGGCCACGAGGGGACAGTGGCTTGCCCAGGACGACCAGTGAGGGCAGGCGGCAGGAAGGAGAGTGCTCTCAGCCACACGTCCTCTGCATCTCTAAGTCCCAGCGGGAGCGCTGAACCCAGGAACCATGCAGGGACAGGATGCAAGGAGACTGGGCCCCTGCCTCCCACACAAGGCCACCTGCTTTGCGTCAGCCCAGTGAGCCTCTCCCGCTGCGGTCTGGCCCGACTGGCAGCTGTAGGTGTGTGCACAGGTGAGCTTCGGCATCAGCTTAGCTGGGTTTTGGCTCTTTCTGGCCTCTAGGTGAGTGATCCAGGCCTTCCCTGCACTGTGGCTTTGGACCAGGCCACTCCCAGACGTGCATCTGCAAGGCACAGAGGAGGACACCTTCCCCAGCCCACAGAGGGACTGAGCGGGAGCCCTACCTCCTGGCGCCTGCCCAGCGATTCCTGCCGAAGGCCTCGCCACTTCTGCCAGCCACCCCTGTGCCACCTGGAAGTCCCTCTAGACCCTCCGGGTGTGGTGGGCAGTGATGAAGCCCCGCAGCCGGGGCTGGCACAGGTGCGCTCCACCCTCCGGGGGACAGTCAGCCGGGCACGGCTTCTGCAACCCGTCAGGCTCAGGCCAACCCCGTTCCTGCCGCCTGCCGGCATGTGGCCTTAGACGAGTCGCCTTATTACATGCCTGACTTCACTGTGCCCCGCCCCAGGCTGTGGAGAAGCAGAGATGGGACTGGAGCGAGCATGGCAGAGCGACTGACCCACGGGCAGCTCCCACTGGCAGTGTGTCTGTGTCAGGTGACGGCGGGAGAGGCTGGGCTGGTGGTCCGGTCGCCGGCCCGCCCACCTCCACTGACGTGTCTCAAAACCAGGACCACGCACGACAAGAAATAACACAGGCCCTTTATTTGCTCCAGAACTGGCGACTGTGTGGTCTGAGGGTGCCATGCTTTCCCAGAGCCCCGTGGACACTTGACCCAGGGGTGCTGGATTTTGGGAGCAGTCAGCCTGCAGGCCGCGCCCTCAGGCCCCGTCAGCAGGCCCAGCTGTCCGCCACTGTGCCCAGGCCCAGCGAATCCCCTGATGCTGGAAAGTGGTGCCACCTTCTCTGCAAGGCGGCTTTTCACAAGGCGTTGGTTAAAATATTGCACTTGTAAATTAGGAAAACTGGTGAGGCAAAGGTTTCCTATTACAGGACGACGCGCCAAGCATCCGACTACTGTTGAAATAAATAAAACTCAGGCGGGGGTCTGAGTTGCGAGTCCCAGTGGCCCCCACCCTGGAGGACCCTGAGCCCAGCCCGGGTCCCCTGCTCCATCAGCCAGTTCTTTGCGGAACTTGGTCATCTCGGAGTCTCCTTAGCAGGGAGCAGCAGCTCTGGATCTGGCTCAGCCAGGGTCCCCAACCTGCCAAGGCCCTTGAGCCCCCTTGTACCGGTGCAGTGGGGACCCCCCCCAGGACCAGTCCCTCTACTCCGCCAGTGGTCTGGGCCTGTCTTGGTCCAGGCCTCGCATCCAAATGTCCATCTGTCTGTCCAAAGACATAACCTCTGGGGGCATGCTTGCCCCCTCCGCTTCAGAGGGGAGGGAGGCAGGTGGGAGGGTCCCAACCCACCTGGCGTGAACAGTAAGCTCTACCCTGGCGGCCCCTAAAGCGGGGGACTCATCTTCTTCTGGTTAATGAGGTCCAGGTAGAGGTCCGAGCGGAGGAAGCGTGGGTACGAGTCCTTCTCCATGAGCCCAAAGATGCGCTTCTGTGCCAGATCGAAGCAGCCCCGCGTGACGCTCTGCAGGTTGCCCTTGGTGTGCTCTCGCGTGTAAGAGTCCAGGTTCACCTGCCGAGGCAGAGGGTGACATGGTCAGGGGGCTGCCCCTGCGGCTGAGGATGGGAACCGGGGCCTCAGCTCCCCGTCTCAAGCTTCAGCATGGAGCCCTGAGCCAGTGGATTCCCGCTTGGCTTAGTCACTGCAACACTGGGAGTTCGTGGGGTCTGAAAGCCACGTGTGGGGTCAGGCTGCTTGTGCCAGTGTCAGCGCTGCCGCACTGAGGAATGTGACCTTAGACTCATCATTGATGTGCCCTGCACCCCCGCACTCTTATCTACAGTCTAGGAATAATAGAACAGCCCTCAAAGGGTTGTAAAAGTCCAACCAGATCATCTTTAATAAACAGATATGGATAAATAAATAATCAACCCCTGGGACTTCACAGACAGTAAGCTCTCAATAGGTATCAGCTGCTACGATTAGGTCCTCAGGGACCATCTCCTTAGTTTTAAAGTGAGGATAACACTACAACTTACTCTGCAGGTTTTCATGAGGGTTAAAGACACCCACAGAGAGGGCTGAGTGCACGCCTGGTTTGCGGCGCCCTCACGGTGGCCACTGCTTCTATCAGTGGAATTCCTTCCTTCCCCTGAGCCCAGCTTGCTTCCTCTCCACCCCGGGTCCTCTGGCCTCTCCCCTTCCTGAGCTCCTCCTCGAGGATGCAGGCACCCTGACCTCATGGAGGGCCCCCTTGGCAGGGGTGAGAGGCCTGAGGGCCCAGCTGAGGTCCTACCTCCTTGCATGCTTGGATGGCGATGTACTCAGCAAAGATCTTCTTGGCTTTGGCTGTCATCTTAGACTGTGACTTGACCTTCTTGAAGTCCTCACATGCCAGCCAGAATTCCAGGTTCTCCTCACTAAACTCAGTGCGAAGGAAGGCCTGGAACACGGCTAACCCATCTGTGAGGGGAAGTCCAGACCCTGGGGTTAGAGGCAGAGCCAACCCCTTGTGCCCCTGGGAGCCCCACCAAGCCTTCCTGGGGCCGCTGGGTGGAGCTGCTAGGAGTTCAATGAGATGCCCCGCTCCCAGAAGCCAGGAGCCTTGAAATAAATATTTCACAATAAATAAATATTGTGGGCCCTGGCTGGGTCTTCCCTTAATCTGTGCTTCAGGTTCCTCGTCTGCAAAATGGGGAGCATCAGCCTCAGCTCCCAAAGCCCGTGGGACCAGAGGAGGTCCTGCCCACGAGACGGTGGGCACATTTGGCCCAGCGTGAGCTCCCAGTACACGGAGATGTTTATTGTTATTCTGGGAATATGGGTTTGAGCACACAGGTCCCAAGGGCCTCTCACAGGCAGCGCCAGCTCCCATGGGCAGGGAGGGGCTGGCAGGAGCCAGCTGCGAGGCCAGACCAAGGGCCTCGGCCTCTCCCATGCCAGGTGTCCCTGGCTGGGCCCAGGAGTGAGGCAACCTTTCCCGGGCCAGGCAAAGTCTGAGTCTGGGAGAGAGAAGGTGAGAGGAGGGAGAAAACAGGGTAGGGAGGGAAACAGGCATCTAGGCCCCCACTTACATTTGTGAACCAGCAGCTTCTCCAAGGACTCGCCCCACTTGAGGGCTTCCTCCGAGGTAGGCCTGAGGGACAAGGGAGGACTGCAGTGAAGGCTCTGTGAGGCTGGGGGAAGTGGGGTGGCTGGGTCGGGCAGCCTCCATTAGCAGACTTGGGCCCAAGCGGCAGCTTGACTGGGGAGACCAGAGGGGTCCACCTCTTGCTTGGGGTGGCATCACATCCAGTCCCCCACCTCAGCCCTGGCTGCCGTCCTCAGCACTGCTACTGGCGGGTACCAGGCTCCCTCCAACCTCCATCTCCCCCAAAGCAAGGTCAAGCCAACAAAGCCCCTTCCCCCTTAACCTCAGTCCTGTTCTCCCAGAGACCAGTGAGAATGGAGGGGCCAGGGGCCAGGGGGTACCTACTTCAAGGACTTCATCATTTTGTCTGCCTTGCCTGCTGGCTGGGCCCCAGGGGACTCGTTCCGCCTCCTGAAGATGGCCAGCTTGTTCTTCATGTCCTTGGCTCTGAGGGCAGAAGCAGAGAAGGTGGCCGGTCAGCCTGGCACACTCAACCCTGCAGACTCAGGGTGTGGAGGGTGTGGGCTGGGGCACCTACTCCTTCATCGTGTGCCGCCTCTGGAGGTTCCCGTTGCGTGTGAGGTACATGCCTCGCAGCATCGCTGTAGGGCCCCACCTCAGGGCCCCCCGGGAGGGTCTGCAGGGAGCACCCCGGGCTCCTGTCCCCCACTCGCGTCCAGGGCCCAGGGCAGCGACGGGGCGGGCTGCAGCCGAGCGCTCGCCGCCGGGATTCCAGCCGGACAACTGGTCCGCCAAGCACAGGCCCGGCTGGGACTCAGCCGGGAGGAGCCAGGAAATGGGAGGGGCCAAGAGGGGGAGCGGAAAAAAATCCCTCCTGGCCAACCCTGAGAGGGAGCCCTGAAAGGGGCATGTGTCTGCGAGGGGCAGCCTCTGGGGCCCGCCCCGGCAGGAAGCCAGACCCTGTTATTTGTGACCGGCCTCCCGGTTACCATGGCAGCGCCGGGGGAAGGGGGAAGGAGGAGAAAACAAGTCAGCAAATTGCTGAGGGTAGGAGCGGTAGGAGCGAAGGCGGGAGGCTCTGCCCACCGGCGTGGGGGGACGGGCTATTTTTAGCCCAGAACCATTTTTAGCCTCGCCACTCCCCCCTGAGGTGGCGTATTTCAGAGCTGGGTGAAGCTGGCAAGAAAGAGGTTAAAGACCCCCCTTGTCCTAGGCCCCCAACACTGGCGGCTCCTGTTCTGCGCCCCTCAGCTCTGTGGCTGATTTGGAGACAGCCCCCAAGAATACGCGGGCTGTTCCCCCAGGTCTCTGCACAGCTCGAAACCTGAATCACTTCAGAAGTACAAATCCGATAACCTTGGAAAAACGCCACTGAAAAAACTGTATTTCATTTCTTTTTTAACACACATTTAGATTTGTGCTTTTTGAGGGAGAATTTTTCCAGTTTTCAGTTTTGGTTCCCGTTCTTCTAACGGAAGGTAACAAAACGCTGACTGGAACTCTGAGTTAAAATTTTAAATTTTGAAACTAGCCATCAGCTAAGTAAGCGTAAAAGAGACTTCATTCATATTTGCCCTGCATTTTGGACATTTGTATCATTTATACTTCTGAAGTTATTCCAACTTTAAACCGTGCTAAGACTAATGGGTCACCTCGGGTCATTAGGGGAAGTGACTCTTGGAGGCTGGTTCAAATCCCAGCTCCAGCAGTTACCAACTGTGTGCCCCTCATCGAGTTACCTAACCTCTCTGAACAAATGGTCTCATCTGTCAGACAGGAACGCTGGATTGCTTCAAGGCAAGGAGAACACGCAGCGTCTGGAGCAAAAAACTGCCCGGGGTGAGGAGCTGAGCCCCGGACATGTTCAGAGGGTCTGAACTGGCAGCCCTGGGATGGGGACTGTGCTCTAAGTTCCATGCCAATGAGACAAAGCCCAGGAGTCTAGGGATCAGCTGGCTCAGTGTACCCTGGGGTGGCTGGAAAGAGACAGCGGGGCTTCCTGGAGCACTCCCTGCCTGAGCGCTCACTGCACAGGCCCAAACCATGGGAGGACACAGAAGCCCAGAGAGGGGTGACCGGCTTGCTTGGGGTCCAGCCTGCGGGCACCTCCATGCACATGGCCCTTGCTGGCTCAGAGCCTCCAGGCTCTGTGGCCAGAAGGCCAAGGCTCCTCTTCCCGCCCAGCGGCACCCAGGCTGACTCAGGGCTGCAGAGCACAATCAGAAGTCCCTGGTAGCCACATGGCAACTTGAGAAAGGATGGCAGTGGTCAGAGGGGCCCACCTGTGCCACGTGGGCCCAGAGGCAGAGCAAGGACCCTCATAAGGAAGGTAAAGTTGCACTTTGTCTCCAGAGCCACGAAGAGACATGACGACCAGCCTCTGGAGAACCCGTGCCCGTCAACGGGCTCGGAGGCCACTTGGCCCAGGTGCTGCAGAAAGGGCCCACCTCAGAGTGCTCTGCTGTGAGCTGAGAACTAGCAGGCTCCGAAGGAAAAAAAAAAGTTATTGTTGTATTGTAATACACTGTACTGGTGTGTTTTGGTTTAAATTAATTAATATAGGGCCTCCCTGGTGGCGCAGTGGGTTAAGCAGAACGCACTATAAAGCAAACCGCAGCCACTGCAGCACGAGTTCGATCCCTGCTGCGGGCCAGGGAGGAGACCCACATGGCTCAGCAGACCTCTCCTGCTGTGCCCACTGCTCCCCTCAGCAGTGTACTTCTGTTGATCTGCCTGTTCTGCTCCCTGCTCTCTGTGGTGAATCCTCTCACCCCCCCACACCTCTGGCCTTTACTCCAGTGCTTGTGTGCATAAATAAATAAATCTTTTAAAAAAAAATAATTAATATATATTTTGGAGCTGCATGCTAGATCCTAGCTCCACCTCTTGCTGTGTGACTTGGGACAAGAAAATTCTTTCTGCCTCAGTTTACTCATTTGTAAAACAGGATAAGAAAAATAAAGTAGAATAAAAATGATAAAGGTTAAATTTGATGACATATGTAAATGCACATAGAACAGTGCCTGGCACAGTAAATATTAGCTAGTTTTATTATCCTGGATTCTAAGAGTCCTCAGTTAAATAAACTTTTAAGGATGTTGAGCTGCAGGCGTTCAAAAGGCAGCGCCCTCCCTGGCTGGCAGCCAGAGTTGGTGGACCAGGACAGCTCCAGCCCCCTGGACAGCTTCCAGTGCCGCTGCTGTTCCACCCCTGGAGCAACACCCATGGCAGCCCAAAGCAGATGGCTGGTGCAAAGGACTATTTTGCTTGTGCATTTCTCCTTCCCTAGAAAGTGCTATTGTTCCTGGTTTTTGACTGAGAGAAGCCTGCAGGTACTGCAGGAAACCGAGGGGTACAGGGGAACTGAGGCAAGAAAGACTTTTTAGGGCAGTGGACCTCAGTCAAGTTTGAGATCAAGAAGTTTGCAGGAGGCATATGGGGAGGACTTCCCCCAGAAGGGTTGGCCCCAAGTGCCCTGCTGCTTTCTTCTCTATTCCACTAAGTAGTATCCAGGATCTTGGGGTACAAGAAGTCCCGAGGATAACCCCACACATCTAGTTAACTGGCACTCTCACAAATCTCCACCATGAAAGTTATAAGGGCTCTGAAGGTGGCTAGAAACACTTGGGATACACGATCTATACCAGCAGCGCCCCCTCCTGGCGATGCCTGGAGCTGTTAGCATTCAAAAGCTCAAGAGGAGAAAGGGGGAATCCCTTTAATGGGTCAGTTCAGTCCTGTCTCAGGTTACTCATGGCCCCACTGGGAGCAAGGAAACCTTTGAGGTCACTCAGCGTCTGCTAGACTCAAGGGTTGGGCTGCAGCCAGGGCAACCTAGCTGGTTGCGTCGTTTCCTGTGACTTCCTCGTGCTGAATCAACACCTTGCCTAGCACTGTGGCTGCAGAGGGCACCGCAGGATGCTCAGAACCCTGCTGACCCCACCCTAGGGCCACTGCTAGGTCCTAAGATCATGCTGTTCACTGATGTCTGTCTGGGGCAGTACTAGGGCAGCCTCTTCTCCCCACCCGTAACCCAAACCCAAGAGTGGAGCAGGAAGAGGGTGCAGGGTGGAGCTATCCAACGTACAGGTTTTTGCCTTTTCTCTTCTGGGAGGCTTCGTCGTCCCCAGCGGTGTCAGACCCACTCATCTGCAAAGAAAGGAAAGATGCATTGTGAGCTGGGCATCCACAGGCTGCTGTCTGAGCAAAAACAGACTGGGGGATCCACGAGCTCCGACAACCAGCCCACCCCACTCCCAAACGTCCCCCCATTTGCGGGACAGGGGAGGGAGAAAGCCCACGCCCCTGGGAGCTGCCTATGCAGGTACTGGAGCCAGCTTGGCAGCAGCTCTGGCCAGAGGGCTCCTCTCCTGGTGCATCTTGACACCCAGCCTGGGAGCAGGAGCCAGAGACACAGCCATGACGGCGAGTCCCTGCTGCAGCTGGAGGTCAGGGGTCCAGTTGGGCTTCCGCTGTGTGACCCAGCAGTTTCTGTCCCTCTCTGAGCCTCTAAACCTTATTTTGCAAATCAAGCTTTCATGACTAACTAACTCAGGATCCTGAGGTTTGAAGGACGCTTGCAATTGGACAGCAGTAGGTAAGGTGAACTTACATAAGCCTGAGAGACCCCTCTTGACTTAAAGTTTTCCATGGCTCCCCAGCACCCTTGGGATAATGTCTAAACCCCATAACATGACGTATACAATCTGTCAGCTTGAGGTCTGGGCACTAGGTCCTATTTTAATATTAAATATTTCAGTTATGCTTCCAGCCTGTCCCCTGCTCCTGCCACCTCTTTGAGCTGTCCGCCAACCAGGCAAAATGTCGTCACATGCCCTGTCTTCCCCCTC
Source organism: Galemys pyrenaicus (assembly GCA_019455555.1). Taxonomy (NCBI): domain Eukaryota; kingdom Metazoa; phylum Chordata; class Mammalia; order Eulipotyphla; family Talpidae; genus Galemys; species Galemys pyrenaicus. The sequence continues at coordinate 7,083,067 of JAGFMF010011623.1, forward strand.
AGGCCCTTGCCTGTACTGTTCCTTCCATGGAGGCTGCTTTTGGGATTCTCCTGCTTCCTTTTCCTCCTGTGACCCAATCTGTAGAAATACCTGGAGTTTGGGTAAGTAGCTTAAATGCCTTCTCCTCCAGGAAGCCCTCCCTGACTGCCAGGCCACATTTGTGCCCCCACCCCTTTGTGATCTCTACCACACACAAAGTGACGTGTTCCAAATCGGTCTCCTGTGCACCATTGTGAGTTTCCAAGAGTACAGCTTCTGTCTGCCTGACACATTAAATATCTAATAAATATTTGTCAAATGAATGAATTAAGGGGAGAGAGAATGAGAAAAATGGGTCCTGAGGCCCTTACTGCTTGATACAAGGCCTGCCAACTTACCCCCAGTGCTCCATGGCACCCCACAGCCTACCACCCCACACCCCTCTTCTTGCCTTTACCTCTGCTGTGCTCCCCTGCTGGAAAACCTTCTCTCCACCTCTCCCCAACCTCCATCTCCTCCTCTGCACGCCTCCTCCTTCCAGACCATGCCAGATCCCCACGAGAGCTGCCTCTCTAGCCCTCCTATGCTAGTCCTTTTGCCTCTGTGGGAGGGCCCGGGGCCCAACAGTGCTACCCCAGAGCAGGAGCCCAGAAAGTACTCTGAGACGGTGCCGGAGCTGTGACTCGGGGTAGGCTTGGCACTAGGCCCCACGACAAGACAGAAGACCGCCATGTGCGGATTTCAGCCTTGAATCTCACGAGTCCCGCTCTGGACCTCAGCTCTTCCTCATTTATGAAATAAAGATGAACTAGGCTTTCAAATGTGCTAGTTCGGGAAAGAAAAGTGACCTTTTTCCAGAAAGAGCCAGCAGGGGGGAGCTCCTAGCGTCACTAGAGCTCCCTCGATGGGTGGATGAAGCATTTCATTTATGGAACTCATACCGAAGGGACGGGCCTGGGATGGGCAGAGCCCAGGGACACAGTCATCCTTACATTTAGCCCACAGAGTAAACAGGGGCTCAGAGAAGTTAAGTCGCTTGCTCCAGGATACTCTGCACGGAAGCGCCAGCTGGAACGCTGGTCAAACTTGAGGCGGGGTATCTCCACCAGAGGACACTGTTCCTCAAATGCAAGCACCGGACACACTTCGAATGTTTTCAGTGCGAGAGGCCCAGGAGTAGCCGCCTCCTTCCTGAGTGTGCTGTGCCACTAGGGTTGTAAACACGTGTGTGCGTGCACGTGCACGCACACACCGCTCTGCGGGGTGCCACCCAGGCATGGTGCAGAGCCTGCTTCTGCCTAGTTCACAGAGGTTTCCTCACTCTCAGCTTTAGCTGCCTTGGCTGTAGCACTGGCTTGGAGACGGCCGCCCCCTCCCCCAATGGGCAGACCCTCTGGGAGTAAGCCGGCCCTGGTGGCCAGTCCTGGCACACAGACGCTTGCAGCAACAGGGGCTGTCGTGTGCTGTCCAGTGCTAGCGCGGCGCCCCTTGCACACACACTGTGGTCAGGCAGTGCCCGGAGCCCCCACCCGTGGGAAAGGGCCGCAGGCGCTGGGCTTCCCCCCATTCTAACCTCAGCTTCCGCACTTTATCGGCCCTACACAATGGGCCTGGGGACCACTCCCACCCCGCCCGCCACCCCAGCCTCTGTGCTGCTGGGAAATGGGCTCTTCCTTTCATTGCTCGGAGGGGGTCATCTTCAGCAGGGGCAGCCTCAAGCCAGTTACCTGATACAGGGGCCAGGTGGGGGACATGTGCCCCCTGAGCTGTCAGGGGAAACCCAGGCACCAAGAGGGGCCTGCAGGCAAGGAAGAGAAGAAACTGAGGTGGAGAATCTGGGTTCTGATTTCCAGCCCCAGAGGGGGCCCCAGGCTGTCTCCAGAGGCTGCAGCCAGGTCTGCTCAGCGCCCTCCTCCTGCTCCCGCTGCTGCTGCCACTGCATGACCCCCTCGTGCTGCAAGCAGAGGGAGACAGCCCAGAACCCCCCAGGCCTCCCTTCAGTACAGACTGGACTTTTTTCTGGGTCCTGCCCAGCTCCCACCCAGCTGCCTCCAGCATCGGGAGCTGGAGAAATCTCACGCACTGTAACTATAGCAGCGGTGGTGGCTGAGTGTGGACCCTGAGCTTCCGGGATGGGACTCCCAGCTTAGATCAAGCACCTACGTCTGAGAGGACTCACTGGGTCAACACAGGCTAAGCCTCAGCCGGTGCTGGCACGTGCTCCTTGACGAGGGAGCGCCATTGTGGACCCGGCTGTGTGTGGAGCACTCACTGTCTGAGAGTCAGGCGCTGTGCCAAACTCCTCCTATTTAACCGCTGCAACAACTCCAACAGCTTACGGCTGAGGACACTGAGGCCCAGAGCAGCATTCAGAGGCGTCTGGAGGTAGCAGAGAATTTCAGGTCTGGTTCCAGAGGCCGAGCTGATGCAGGCGCTCCTGAGAACAGGGCCTGCTGTGCTTTCCCTGTTGCTCCTGATCTGGTTGCCTGGCCAAGCCTGGCTGCCCTTTCTGACCTGGCTTCACCTGGTAGGCCCCACAGAACCTTGTGGAAACACTGGCTCTACCTATTTGTTCAGGCCTAGGACGTAATTCTTTAGCTATAGCTTTTCTGAAACAGGAGGCTGTAAAGTACTGTCATAGTTGGGGCTGGAACAGTGTAGAGGCCTTCGTGTCTGAGCTCCAGCCTAGGCCTCTGCCCCCACAGCCTTCTGCCCAAGCCGGTCTCCTGCAGGAAGAGCAGAGAAGGGAGAAGGGCTAGGGTGGGGCCACGGCCTCTGCTCTTCTCACTGGACTGAGCCAGGTCGGGCTGGGGTGGAATACAGTGGCAGCCCCCTGGGCCCAGACCCAAGATTTATTCTCAGGGCTTTCCTGGCTCCCAGGGAAAGGACAGAGTCTGGTCCACGGCCATGCCTTGCCAAGGAGCAGCCAGCAAGGCGGGCAGCTGGCAGCAGAGGGCGCTGCAAGACAACTCAATTCAGGGCAAGGAGCCAGACCTCAGGGTGGCCTGGGGTCCCCTTGGCAGGGTGGGGACAGCATCTCTCCTCACTGGACCTCAGGAGGTCCAATATAAGGGGACCTGAGCAGACTATCTCTCAGGTGAGGCTGGCTCAGACACTCCTACTTATAACCACTCAGAGTCCAAGGGGGCAGGGTGACAGGTGGAGATGGGCAACATGGAACCATCTGCCAGCGACAGGCAGCGTGCATCTGGGCAGCCTGCGCTGAGCCACACAGAAGCACCAGGCCCAGTCCAAGACCGCGCCAATCCTGGCTGGCCCTCCTGGCTTTCACATCGTGACGGGGTCACTGACACGGGCACAGGACCTTCTGTCTGCTGCAACCTTCCTGAGTCCCTGGGACAGGTCCATGAAGACTTAGCACTCCCATTTTTAACAGAAACCTGAAGCTCAGAGAGAGCTAAAACTCGGCCAAGGCCTCAGTACCAGGGAGGAGGAAGCAGAGCTGGACTTGAACCTGGGACTGCCCAACTCTACAAGCCTCAAAATGTCACCCCTTTCCTTCACCCCTTCACCTCTCGCCTGGCACTGTCTAGAAGCAGTGGTCTGTCAGCACTGGCTGACGCTCCTGGGAAAGCTAGGTCCAAGCCAGAAAGATGGACGTCACAGGGAGACTGCTGTCTCCCGGGCCTGCGGCACCTCTGCCTTCCAGCAGCAGGAGGAGTAGGGTCTGGGGTGGGGCCAGAGAGCGCTTGGACGAGGGTGAGGCCACTGCCCAAGTGCCTCAGCACCTCACTTCTTTCTGGGCCTTCTGCTGTCTACTGAGTGACAAGCCCAACTGGTCCCGCCTGGGAGTGGGCCGAGAAGGCCAGAGAAGGAGCCAGAGGTACTTAGTGACCATTGAGGTGACCGCTCTGCTCTGGCCATTCCACCTCACCCTCCTCGTCATCAACATGGTTCCCATTTAGGGAGCGAGCAACCACCAGATGCTGAGCACCAGGCACTGCCCTCAACCCCGTCCCCAAACGGGGCTATTTAACCCTCCCAGCGGCCTGTGAAGGAGGTACTGTTACGTGCCCATCTCACTGAGGAGGCTCAGAGAAAAGCAGGGACTCGCCCAAGACCCACCGCCAGTGAGGGAGGGCTAGGACCTGGGTGAGGGTCCAGAGCTCACTGCCCCTTGAGGGGTCAGGTCGTGCCCCTTGACAAGGTCAAGATCCTTCTGAGGCTGGCGGGAGGGCACGGATGTGATGATGATGAAAGACCTGGGGCCTGGAAAGCGAAGCCGCACGGAAGGGCGGCCACACAGAGCTGGGGCCTCTGAGGCCTCTGAGGCCCTCACCAATCAGTTGCTCAAACCCAAGAAAGGAAGCAACGGCCACAAGAGGGTTCCTGGGGGGTGGGGTTGTGCCATGGGAACCCTGAGCCCCAAAAGAGAAACTGGGAAGCAGTTGGTCTAGGCCTGTTGAATCCCCAAGAGGCAGCATCTGGCCCCGTCTGAGAGCTGAGCTCAAGTGGTGTGAGGAACCAGAAGGGGCCATACGCATGTGAATTTGTCTGTGCGTGAATGTTCGCGTTGGTGCAAGGGAGGGACAGACCTTGGAAGGGCCTGGTGGGGGGGAGGGTCAGGATGGGGACTCTCAGGGCAGGTCATGGGCCGTTGGGCGCAGCACCCTCCAGAGAGGAGCATCCAGACCGGACCTGAGTGTGAGTGGACTCTCCCGAAGCAGCCACATCAAGAAATGCCCCAAAAGGGTGGTCCCCCCTAAATATAGAGTGCCACAGCATCTTGGGGAGTAGGGGGAGGCTTGTTTCAAATCAAGGGTCTGGGCACCACCCTGGAAATTCCAAGGCCAGAAATCTGGAGCTGGGGGACTCGTGGTCTGACTAATAATAATCTCCTGTCATTTCAGTGCATGTCACAGTTTTTAAGAACCTCATGTGTTTCCTCAAACTGAGACCCAGTCCCAGTTTCTTTGGGATTTGGGACCCAATTCGTGGGGGACACAGGCCAGTCCTTTCTGCCTGGTCTCTTCAGCAGAAGGTGTCTTCTCAAGTGCCAAGTCTGCCAGAAGGCCAGTGACTGGGGAGCAGAGAAGGTTTCATTAATCTTGTCTCCGTGGGCTAGCGTGAGGAGTGGTGACAGGAAGGCCACACATCTGCATCCCTTCCTATAGGAACCCCCAGCCCTCACTGACCTGCCTTCCACAGAAGGCTCTGTCTAGGTCATTTCCTCTTTCACAGAATTTTCTCTGTTTACTAGAAAACTGTTCACTCTTTGCAGCCAAGCCAAGGAACACCCTTCTCCAGAAGCCGTCTCTGAGGGGCTAGACCCTCAGGTCTCTCCTCCCCGAGCTCCTAGATCTCTGAGGTCAGCTGCCTCCATGGGCACTAACCACCCCACCCGTCCAGTCTCATGCAGTTGTCCTAGCGACGCCTTGCCCACTGCGCGTCAACAACCTTCACCCAGAGTCCTCCAACGGATGCCCACCAGCCACCAGGCTCTCCGGACTGTCTTCAGCCACTGTGGGACATGAGTGCTATTAATCTCTGCTTTGCAAAGAAGGCTCAGAGTTGCTGAGTGAGTCACCCAAGGCCACACAGTAAATAAGGGACCAGGCCAGACTCAAGCTGGTTAACGGGCTTCAAGGCCATGACAGTTTTTTTTTTTGACTCTTTGGCCACCTTCCTGCCCACACAGAGAACTCACGGGCCACAGCTGGCCTCACACGTTTTTTGAGGCTCCTGCTGTGGCACACAGCAGGAAGTCAATAAACACTTAGCCATTTATACGTAAATATTTGCGAGAGATAGATAGCAAGGGGGCTAAGAGCTCCAGCACTGGAGCCAGATTCTAATTCTGGTGCAGACATTTATAAACTGCGAGACCTGGTGCAAGACAGAAAACCTCTCTGTGCCTCGGTTTCGTCATCTGTGAGGAGGGCACAACTCTCGTATCTACTTGCTAGGGCTGTGCTGAGAAATAACAGCGAATGCAGACGGCTGAGAACAACTGCGTACAGGATGAGTGTGGCTGTCACTGCTGCTGGCTGAGGGGCTTCTAGTCTGCCTCAGCCTGGACCGAGTCTATATTGTAGCTATTTCTCCAGCTATTATCTCAGACTTTGCAGCTCAAACCCACAGTGTCCTGGGCTAGGCCGCACCTCCTCTGTGCCCTTGGAGGCCAGCAGTACAGAGGAGCTGCAAGAACACAGCGTCTGGAGCCACAACGTCACGGCTTGAGGGTCTGCTGGTGCCTTCTTTGTCCTTCCGAGCCTCCCTTTTAGCCTCTGTCCCCTGGCTCGCTGGAAGGCTGGGTGGGGACGAGGTGACTGCCCGTCCCCTGCAGCTCCTGCACCCTCTCACCTCAAGCTCCCCCTTCCCCTCCACCCTGAGCACCTTACCTTCCTGTGTCCCATGAAGAAGAGGGACAGGTGGTGCATGGAGCCGCCGTTGCGGCCCAGCTCCTTCTTGAGCGTGCGCGGCGAGGGCATGGCCCAGGTGGACGAGGTGCCCTCGCCGTCCGAGCAGTTCAGGGTGGTGTCGGAGGAGAAGCAGGTCCCGCGGGTGTCCTGCAGCAGGCTGCCCTCGCTGTGGGTGCGGCGCCGCAGCGAGTTCTGCACCCGCAGAGAGAGGCCGCCCTCGGCCCCCTGGCCGGTCTCGATCATGCTGCTGCGCTTGACCTCGCTGCGCTCCCCGTAATTGTCATCGCTCGTGTCCTCGTCGTCGTAGTCCTCCCCCTCGTCCCCCTCGTCCCCATCCTCTTCCGCATCCTCCTCATCGCCCGAGCTGCCCCCCTCAGCCCCCGCCAGGCTGTAGGCGCTATCTAGCCGGACCTCAGGGATCACGAAGGCCGGCTTGGAGGCCACGGGCACGTCCCCGGTAGCGGCTGCTGTGTCCCCGGAGCTCGTGGTCTCCACGGCAAGGGCCTCAGCTGGCAGGGGCACCTGGTTGGGGGGCAGGTCCTGAGAGGGCGGCAGGTCGTGGGTAGGGGGGTCCTGGGTGGCCGGGGGGTCTTGGCTGGGAGGGGGCTCTTGCCTAGCAGGAAGGCGCTGGCAGGGAGGGAGGTCTGGGGCCGTAGGGGCTTCCTGGTCTGGCAGGGAGTCCTTCCTTGGCGTGAGTTCTTGGCCTGGAGAGCCCTCCTTGCAGGAAGGTAAGTCTTCGGTGGACACTGATTCTTGGCCAGGAGATTCTGAGTCCTTACTGGGTGGAAGACTTTGTCCTGGAGAAGACTCCTGGCCAGGAGAGGGGTCCTTGCCGGGCGGGGAGTCCTCAGCACCTGGTCCCTTCCCTCCCTCCAAGGACATCTCCCTCTTCTCATCGGCCTCCGACTCAAACATCTGTGAACAAAGGGAGAACAAGAAGTGTTCAGAATCGGAGGCTCTAAGATGCAGGCACCTCGCACAGAGGCCCAGTCAGAGCCCCACACCCTGCACGCCACACCCCTGAGTTCAAAAACCAAAGTGCCAGATGGACACTGAAAACCTCTGGGGCTTTAGGGGTTCCTTGAACCTTCTGCTTCATCAAAACCACATCGGGGGGCCTCCCTGGTGGCGTAGTGGGTTAAGCAACGCACCATGAAGCAAACCGCAGCCACTGCAGTATGAGTTCGATCCCTGCCGCCGTCCAGGGAGGGACCCCACAAGGCGCAGCAGACCTCTTCTGCCTCGCCCGCTGCTGCCCTCAGCAGTGTATTTCAGTCCATCTGCCTGTTCTGCTCCCCGCTCTGTCTGGTGAATCCTCTCACCTCCCGCGACTCTGGCCTGTACCCCAGCTCTTGTGTGCATAAATAATTAAATCTTTAAAAAAAAAGAAACACACATTGGGTCATTTAGGGGAGATGGGAAAGTGTAACCGCTGTATCTCCTCCTATTGTGTGCCAGGGACTGTGCCAGGTTAACCCCCGAAATAATCTTCTGTAACCTTCCCTGGGGCCCTTCCTAGGGAAGTGTCATGGTTCCCGTTTTACAGAAAAAAAACAAAGGCAAAGTCGCTTCCTCCTGAAGGAGGAAACAGGCAGCCTCTGCTCTCATGGACCACAAAAAACCACGGCCCAAATCAGAGCCATCTCCAAGAGGGCATGATCTACTTGCACCAAAGTTTAAAAGAGAACTCCTCAAACAAGAACTTGCTCTGAGTACTTAAGTAGCTTTTGGAAAGCAGTAACTACAATGAAACCAGAAGTTCAAAACCTTGCCCACACCTGGGCCGAAGCAATACCACCAGTTTCAGGGAGCCTCACTGAGGGCTCATGCCCCCAGTAGTTCAAAGTTGTGTTTGGAGGACCTCCACAAACAAAAGAAAGCATTTCCTGCCCTGCACCCCACCCTCAGTTCCCCTGGAGTTTATGCTCGGTCCTACACATTTCACTTGCAAAGGCAACAACAGCGTCCTTGATGAAATCTGCAGAGCCTCCATCTCCCATGGCGCTCCCAGCCCAGAGCCTGCAGGAGCATCCATCCTGCTGCAGCCACGCAGGAGGAGAACCCCCACCTGGGCTCGCCTCCCCCTCCCCCCCCAGTGCACACGAGGACTTGGAACGCTGGGGCCAGAACGATTCCAAGTAATCATGTGTCCACAAAGAGGCTATACCCACCTGGAACTAACGGAAGAGAACGACCCCACACAGACCGGAGAACTGGACAGGTATGTGGCAGTGTGTGTGTGTCACACACCCAGAGAAGGCTTTCAGGGACGCAGGTTAAGCACTCTTGCGATAAAGACGATTAATGTCCATTTGACAGATGAGAAAGCTGAGCCAAAGAAGAGCGACCCACAGCCGCTCCTAGCCGGCTACTCCCAAAACCAATCTTCTTAAGCCTCGGGGAGTTGCAGATGGGGAAGCCCCACCCGGGCTTCATATCTGGGGGCTCAGCGGCCCAGGGCAGCTGCAGGGCGCTGCACACACAGGAACACCGGCATGGGGAGTGCCAGAGCGGATGTGAAAGCACAGTGTGGGTGCAAGCCCCGCTTGGGAGCGAGAAAGTGAAAGCCCCTTCCTCCTAGCAGAGAGCATGGCTAGCGCAGCAGCAAGCCTCAGAGCTCGCCGAGGTGTCCCCACCAGACCCGCTTCCAGGCACAGCAAAGAGACAGGTGTCCACCCACGCCGTGGACTTCCTGCCCTAGAAATCCTGCTGCCCCTGGCGGTGACCCCTCCACGCTGAGATCCCTCAGACCTCATGCCTCCAGCCCTGAAACATCAGCAACCCCAAATCCCCACATACGACGGGAAGCAGAGGCTCAGAGACAGCAGGAACCGGCCTGGGATCACACAGCACAGACAGCCAGGCACTGACTCTAAAGCTCTGGGTCTCAAGGTCTTCACCTATTAAGTGGGGTAACCCCTGTGCCCAAAGGACAAACTGGGAAAACAGACTCTAGAGAGGACAGAGCTCTTCAGCAGGAGGATGATGGCGGTGGTAGTCATGGTGATTAAGAAATAGCTCTAAAGGGAAATGCTGAGGTCATGGACTTCAGACGCGGCACATCTGCCCCGCCAGTCCCAAGAAGCAAGCTGTCAAACACCCAGTATCAAAGTTGGCGACTGTGATCGCAGCTGGAAGCCTGAAGCAGAGACCGTCCCTCCAGCTGGCAGTCCGCACAAACCAGGGCTAGGCTGGGGTGACAGGCTGGGCCTTCTGGCTCCTTCTTCCCAAACCTTCCTGTGATCTCAGTCCCCAAAGCAGCCCTGCCTCCCTCCCCACCACTGCCCCACCCACCCACCCGGGAGCATTCTCCATACCAAAAAAGAAAAAAAACAAAGCCAACAACAAACAACCCCACTTCCCCCACCCCCAGCCACTCCCAGGTGCCCCATATTCAAGTCACCCTTCCCTGGGGCAGACCCCACCTGCCTCAGGTTAGGATGAAGGAAGGAGCAGAACCGGTGTCCTCAGGGCCTGGCACAGAATGGCCCTGCAGGGGAGCAGGCCCAATTTCCCCTTTCCTGGGGTGCGAGTAGGTGGGGCTGTCCCAGAGATGACAGCTGCCTGAGACCGCCCACCCTTTGGGAAAGTGCAGCCACAGGCCCCAAACCAGAAATGCAAGTCAGCCTGCCACTGCCAATTCCGCCCTACACCAAGGCCAAACCAAACAAAGCCAGGAGGCAGCCAGCAGCCCGAAAGCACCCGGGGCCTGGCCGGGGCGCCAGAGCCCAGTGGCTCCCGGACCTGCTGTCCTGGTCTGCTTGGGTGTCGGTTAGGTTCACTGGAAGAGCCTCCTAACCCCTCAGGTGAGACCGTTCCTGACCTGCAACAGACCAGGTATTCCACCGATGCCCAGGACTCTGTAACACTCCCCACAGGCCCGGCCAGACACAGCTGACAAGCCGATGCCTACTGAAAGTCCGGCCTTACCGGTGAGATGGGGAAACTGTGTCCCGAGGCTAAGGGAATTTCCCGAGACCTGGCTGCCTTGGCACAGACACTCATGTCTCCTGTCCAGCGTGTCTCCTGCTTCCTTGGGCCCTTCCAAGTAAGTGTTTGGAGTCCGGGGGGTGGGGATGTGTGGGAGAGTGGCTCGGGGCTCAGCCCAAGCCCCAGGGGCCTGTCGGGCCTGGCCAGCCAGAGTTCCTGGGAAAGCTGGGTTGGGGATGCCTGGAAGGGAGGTGGCTTCTGGAGCAAGTACAGGCAACCTCAGGAGACTGGGGTTGATGAGAAAGCTCGGGCGCGAGAAGCGGTGAAGCTGAGAGTGCGTCACAGAGGGGGTGTCAGTCTTGGGGCTGCCCTGAGAGAAGTAACACCCGCATGGCCAAACTATGCAAAACCGCACCATTCACACTGACAGCAGGAACAGAACGTGGGGCTGGGCAGGGACAGACGGGCCTGTGGCATGCGTGTGTGTGTGCGTGTGTGCGTGTGTGTCCATTCTCCAGGCACTGAGGCAGGCCTGAGGGCACAGCAGAGGGCGAGTCCAACACAGCCCCTGCCCTCAGCGGAGCAGAATCCACAGAAGCTGGACAATTGCTCTTAACAAGTGTGGCGAGTGCTCCAGGGAGGAAGTGCAGGCAGCTGGGGACAAGGAGCTAGACAGCTGTCACAACAGGTTTGGGTAACAGGAATCCAGCTGAGAGACACCAGCCTGCTGCGCCAGGGCCTTGCGTCCAGAATGCTCGGTGCAGCAGCCCACCTCCTGCGGGCAGTCTGTATCTCTACCATCCATCACTTCCTTGGCTTGGCCAGGCCGGGGCTCATTCTGTCCATGCCTGGCCTGCGAGAAGCACACAGGAAATGAACCAGGCCTCTAAATGGAGCTGCTGTTTAGGATCTAATCAAATCCTCTCCCCAGCCCAGTCTAGGACTTGGAATAGGCTGAGAACAGTGGCAGGTATGACACCCCGAAAGTGCCTGCTCACACCAGGCGCCTCTCCTCAGAAGCCCGCCTGCTCTCGGGTTGGGGCAGCAGCGGCTGTTGGAAGTGACCTGCCCAGAGGCACATGGCTGTGCAGGGCGGAGCCAGCTCAGCTGACCCCACCATCAACCTGCAGCTCTCACTCCAAGATGACTCAACAGACCCAGCACACATGCTGGGCTCCTCATCTGCCCTCAGAAACCACTTCCTGTGCTTGGCGAGGGTGGGGGTAAGGGCATGTGAACTGGGGTTTACCTCCATCTCAGGGTGCCCTTAGGCAACTAGGACTTTACAGAAGGAGCACTGAACATCAGCCCAGAAGGCCCCGGCTGGAACCCCCACTCCGGTTCACCTTGCCATGTGACCCCAACCTCTCACTTCTGATTTTCTGGGCCATGAAATAGGGTGAGGATGCCTCTTGTGCCCCTGTGCCAGAGAAATGAGGGGGCCAAGTCTGAGAAAGGCCAGGGAACGCTCTGTGAACTGGGAAGCTGCTGGTGTGATGGAGAGGCTGTCAGCTGCCCGGCGCTGGCCCGCAGGCCTACCTTCTGAGATGGGCTGCTCCTTCGCGGTCAGCACCCTGCTTCAGTCCCCAGCTCAGGACACCCCCGCAATTCCCTCCTCTTCTTCTGCCCCTAACACTACAGATTTGGAAAAGTCCAGGAGGATGGAGGCAACACTTACAATGGTGAGAGTTCTAGAGAGTGATCCCTACTTCACAGCTAGGAGTCCTGGGGCTTAACCTCTTTGTGTGCCTCAGTTTCCCTAACCACAGTAGCTCCTCAGAGTGTTGTGGGAGGGCTGGGCCAGCTGGCACCAGCTGGGCAGTATGGCCTGGCGTTGGCATCTCCCCGGACGTCCCCCTGGGTCTCTGGCCCTTCACGTCCTCTGGGCCCCGAGCCCATTCACCGGAACCTGTCTGAGACCCCGTCTGTCAGCCCCGCGCACCCTCTCATGCGCCCGTCCCTCCCCAGGCTACAGCCATCACGCCACCCGCTCCTGGACGCCCAGTTCCAGCGCCAGCACACACCTGCCTTCTGAGCCTGGTGCTGCAGGGGTATTCGCCAAGTCCCTGTGGGCGGCGCTGCTCCTGAGCACTGTCCCAGGGTCTGCGGAGACGACGGGCAGTGACAGAGGCACGGTCCCCATCCTGCTGGGCTTCCGGGCTAGACAGGACAGCGACATAAACCAACTCCCTGTCCCTGAAGCCTTCGCCGTGAAGGCGAGCTCCAAGGTGCTGTGGGAGAGGACGAAAGGGCAGGTGGCTCAGCCACCCGCAGACCTACCATGAGACTGAAACCTGCGCAGGGCGGGGCCTCACACGCTGGCGTGGCTGAGCCCAGCGCCCCAACAGAGGCAAGGCCTGCCCCGACCATTCCTCCCGAACCTCTGTGTCGACGACGCCACCCCCAGATGCCCAGACCAGGGCCTGGTATCATTCTTCCTTCCGTTTCCTGCACCTCCAGCCCTCATGGCCAATCAGCAAATCCTCTCGCTCATAAAAATCTTAAGAATCTTTCCACTGGGGGAGGTTATGCCTGTGTGGGCCAGGGCGTGCACGGGAACTCTCTGTACTTTCCTCTCAATTCCCAAAACTGCTCTAAAAAATAAAATTTATTAATTTAAAAAAAAAAAAAAAAAAGGAGTCTTTCCATTTTCTCCATCGCCACTACCACCACCTCCCTGAGGTCACGGCCATCTCCCCTGGGGGAGAAGCTGAACTCCCGCGCCCTCTGGTCATTCTCTGCTCCTCGCCAGCGAAGCCTCTCAGAGCTGAGCTGACCCTAGGGTGCCTCTGCTTAAACCTTGCGTGGCTCCCCAGTGCCCTCCAGATAAAGCTCAAATTTGGTAGCCCTGGAAGACGCTGCCTCTCTCTCTAGGCTCACCTCTCATCACTCCCCTCTTCAGTGTTTGATGATGAATGAGTGAGCGTACCTGCGATCCAATGAGCCTCACGGGACTGTGCAGACCTTTACTACTCGAATTGTGGCCCAAGCACCAGCAGCACGTGGGAGCTCGTGAGACACAGACTCTTAGGCCTCTGTCCATACCTCCAGAATCAGAATCTGAATTTTAGCAACACCTCAGGTAATTCATTTACAGTAAAGTTGAACGAGCAGTGGTTTAAACCATTGGCTCGGCAAAGAGGTGTACTCTAGCATCACCTGTGGGACATGCAAAGAGGCCCAGCTCTGGGCCCGATCCCAGACCTACTGGGCAAGAGTCCCTGAGGTAGGGCCAGGGCATCTTGACTTTCTTCTAACCCCACCCACCCACCCATAGACAATTCAGGGGAGCAGCCCCAGTGAACGGACAAGGTGACGAGGCCCAGAGAAGGGAGGTGCAATGCCTAAGGTGACGCAGAGAATCAGGACCAGTCTCTGGGCGGAAGCGGACGCGGGGCCAGCACCGGCACTCAGCGCTCCCTCTGCAGCCGGTGGGAGGCCTGGTCTGCAGTGCCGGTGCGCTGCCAGCAGTCCCCCATGTTCCCTGCGCACAGAGGCCAGTGGCAGGAGCAGAGAGGAAGGAGTCTGAGTGCAGTGCAAACTCTCCGTCCTCAAGGCTCGCACACCAGCTGGGTCTGTCAGGGGCCCAGGAGGGCAGCACGCCACACAGGGTGTGCATCCATTCTACTGGAGGCAACACCGAGGCACAGAGGAGAAGCAGGTCCCCAGCGCAGGGCTCTCAGGACGAAGCCAACACACAGGGAGGAGGAACTCCCGAGGAGGGAGAAGACAGGAGCCCTCTTAAGAACCATTCCCCCCTCTGGGGGCAGCCACTGGCTAAAACAGCAGGACGGGCTCAGGTCCAGCCTGGGAGCCGGCCGACAAGTCCCCGCTCCTGAGGCCATGCTTCTTTCCCCTGGACAGGGAAGTGGCTCCCCCACCACCACCCTGCCAAGCCCCTTCTGCACTCGGGTCTCAGCCAACACTACTTCAGTGTGGGGGGCGGGGGAGATCTGGACTCAGTGCCTGAGTTGCAGTGGCCTGCAACCCCAAAACCCCTAAAGCATGTTCACACCTCCAGCTGACCTGAGAGGCATCAAAGGAGAGGACAGGGCGTTCCCTCCTCTCTTCCTGTCCCGTGGTAAGCAAGGGGTGCCTTATCAGATGGAGATGTCACACCCTCTGGGCTCGATGTTTAAGAACCAGGTCAGCAGTGGGCTCTCCCCCACTCCTCTGCCCACCCAGCACCCCCCTTCTGCCTGATCTGTGTGTGTACACCTACTATCTCATTTTCCTGTTACCTCTATATCAATCCACTGCTGGTCGACCCCCGGGAGCCCCCATTAGATGCTCGGGGATGGCCTGGCTGCAGCATCAGTGCTCTCCCGCCAGTGTCTAGACGCCTGCTCTCACGGCCCTGGGCAGGCCCTGCCTGGCTCAGCGGGACTGTCCCTGGCTTACTCACCTCCTCTCCCAACCCCAGAGTTACTCAGCAAATATCTACAGTGCTCCATGTGCCGGGGCCTGTGCAGGGCACTGGAGCAGCCAGTGGCAAGACACGTTCCAGTCCCCGAAGGTGTGAGGTCCGTGGGGAAAGAACCAAATACATGATCCCTGTCAATCTCCCACTCACCCACCACCAGCTTGGGGGGAGGGGATGGGAGGGGGTGGAGGGGGTTGGGCGGAGGCGTGGAAGCAAAGAGGCTGCAGGGGAGGCTGGAAGGCACATGGAGGAGGTCATGGGGAAGGGTGGGAGCAGATGCCTAGCCTGAGGCCAAGGTCAGCATGGAACATTTGAGGAAGTGGTTTCCTGGAGCGGGAGCTTGGATGTGTTAAGGAATTTGGACTTTACCCTGAATGCTGTGTTTACTTGGTGCTGTAAAGACAGTGAAGGTGGAGCTAGGGATGGTGGAAACAGGAAATGGAGAAAAAGATGGGGGCAGAAGGGAAGATAGAGCCCATCCACTGAGCATCTATTAGGCACCAGGGGCTGAGGCAGCTTCACCTACACTCTCTCACTGCCAGCACCACTCCCCCAAGGCAGGCATCATCCACCCCGTTCTGCACATAAGGACTCCAGGCCTCGGAGACATCGAGTAACCTGCGCTAGATGGAAAGCAAGTGAGGGAGGCAGAAGGAAACCAGGTCGGCCTGGCTCCACCGCCTGTCTCCTTCCACTGCCCCGCCATCTCTTTTCCCTTCCTCCCTTCTTCCTTCCTGTCCTTCAGAAGACCCCCCCGCCCCCCAGGAGGCACTGTGCAAAGCAATGGTGAGCAGTGCCAGACGCAGGGTCCCCACTCTAACCAAATGGCCAGAGAGTGCCGTCCCTGGAGGCAGTGGAGTATGGGAAGGTGAGGGGGTGCAGAACCCCATGCCCTGGGAGCCCCCAAACTGTTTCCCCACCACGGACAAGTTCATCAGTGGGGAGCGCTGGAAGCGGGAGGCTTCCGGAGACATGCCACTCGGCGGGCCGAGCCAAACCAAGGAGGACCCCGAAGCGCAAACAGCACCACGCTCGCAAGACCGGACTGGGATCGGACGGGCCTAGGGCTGAGCCCTGTCCTAACCCGGTGGCTGAGTTAGTGTGAGCCCCCCTTGCAAGGCTGCCGTAGGGCGGGAGGCAGGGCCTGGTGCTCAGCCCACAGCCAGCGGGGGGGGGGGGGGGGGGGGGGGGGGGGGGGTGTTNGGGGGGTGTGCTTTTCTGTGGCTTGACGGCTGGCACCAGGGGCCAACCCAAAATCTAAGGCTTAACTCCAAGCAACGGAGAAAAAGGAGTCCTCTCAGAGCAGGGTGGTGGAGGGAAGCCTAGTGCAGCTGAAAAATTGACATCTGGAAATAGAGCAATCTGGGCTCAAAGCCTGGCACTGCCACCTCCCCTCCCAGCTTGGTGCCCTTGGGCCAGCTGCTTTACCGCTTCAGTTTTCCTATCTGTAAAATGATGACACAAGCATGGGGTACCCATGTCTCAGCCCTGCAGGGGAGAGCCCACGTACAGGGGCCGGCAATCATGCTTACCACTCCCATCCTCCTCCCCTCGTCTGCACCCCGCTCTAGGAGTGTGCACCTGACAGTCTTACCCTGCTGGCAGCCCTGCCCGGGCACTCTTACCTGTCCATATCTGTCCATTTGGGCACTGAGACCCATACCCATGGCCCTGAGGGGTGGAGACAGACTTGAACCTGTCCTCAGCACGGCCCTCAGAGGGGCTGTCCAGCTCACGGAGTGGCCCTGGGCTATGGCGCTGCCATCCGGGTCACACTCCCAGTCTGTCCAGCCCTGAATCTCAGGCAGCTTGGAAAGGCTGGATCTCAGGGTCCCCGTGTGGGAGCATCGGGCAGGAGAAGCCAAAAGCACCCCCTTCCCAGAGATCTGCCTGTCTTCTCTGTCTACCCCAGTTCCTAAATACTCCTGTTTCAGGAACAGTGGAGTGCTGGGGAGAGAGGGTGACGGGGAGAGAAGGAGAGATGACGCCTTCACCTGAAGACTCTGGAGTGGACACCACGCTGTTAGACTCAGTCACAAGCCTGAGCCAGAGGTCACCTTCGTTAACAGGGGGGTCCCAGGAAAGGGGGAAGTTCCAGAATCCCAGTTCTGCCCTAAGTGGGTGGAGCTGAGTAGGGAAAGAAGATTCTGCAGAGAGGAGGACAGAAGGAAGGGAGGAAGAAGGAAGCAGGATGGAGAGCAGCAAGGAGACCTGGAGGAGGCACGTGGAGCAGAGGGACATGTGAAGAAACTGCGCTTGCTTCTTGGTCTTGGACTGGTTGGAACAGATGTTGGGGAGAGACCTGTGGCGAGGTAAACAATGGCAGCTTTCATCTTGATTTTGAGTTTGCTCTTTTCCTCCCGGATTTGTCTGACTCTTTCTGACCCTTTTCTATGGGTCTCTACTGAAAGGTCCATTGGACGTGTGGCAGGCTTTTGGGCTTGCTTTGGGCCAATCGTGTTTGGCTGGACTTTTACCCTCAAAGAGATGGGTCACTTTGGATGCTTAACTTAGTCACTATGTTCTTTGTCCTTTCTGTATTGTACCCTAATTGTATTAAAGTTCCTTTCCATGAAAGGTTTTACATGTTTGTCTTAATGCGGCGATGGCAGAACCCATTTAGAGCGGGCAGGTTTGGCATTAATTGTAATCCCCATGTATTCCCCATCACCATCTCACCAGTGCAAAATATTTTAAAATTTACATATACTTGCCATTAATTGTAATCCTCATGTATTCCCCATCACCATCTCACCAGTGCAAAATATAGAGCGGGCAGGTTTGGGGGTTCTGGGGTGCTCCTCTCCCTGCCCTCTAACACTTCCATGACCCCAGCACCTGCTGGCTCCTACCACTGCCCCCAAAAGCAGATTTACAATCTGCTCCAAAGCATCCTCTTGTCATGGGACCTTCTCTCATCATCTTCCGAACACAAGCCTGACTAGATTCTTCTGCTTCAAACCCCCCCACACCCTCCCCTCCTTCTGGGGTAGTTCAGCAACTTAGCCTGAAGGTTCTGCCGCTGCCTGTCAGCCTCTCCACCACACCTCTCCCCTCACTTTGCACTAGTCAGCCTGAACTGCTTGTAGTTCTCCAGACATCTCTAAATTTGCGCTCACTGTGCTTCCTGCCCGGAACACCCTGCCTCCCTTGAACTCCTACCCATCCCGCAAAACCCAGTTCACCCACATTTGATTTCCGACAAAGGTGATATTACCCTGCAATGAGAAATGATGGTCTTTTTAATAAGCTGGATATCCATGCAGAGAAAATGAATCTTGACCTCCATAACCACTGCGTATAAGAATCTGTTTCAAGTGGGTTTTAGATAACCGTGAAATTGAAAACAAAACACAAGAGAATAGTAAGGGCACGTAACCTTATTACAGGCAAGAAACAGGATTCAGTAAGCACCCTCTATAAAGAAACGGACCGGCAAGTTGGATGGCATTGAACTATGAACAGCTAAGCTTCAAAAGGTGACCCCGAGAAGAGGAAGAAGCACGCCACAGAGCCAGAGAAGAAATTGCAATGTGTACAGGTGCAATGGATGCAAATCCAGATTGTTTAAACTCCCCCAAATCAATCAGAATAAGACAGGCATTTCAATAGAAAACTGGGGGAGCGACTGGAACAGGCACTCCTTCACAAAGAGGCTGTCTGAGTGACCGATCCACTCAGCCATCAAGGAAATGCAAATTAAACCACAATTAGCGATCATAACACCTAGTGTCAATCACATCGCAGCGGATATGGAGCAACAGGTGCTTTGCCTTGCTGGAAGAGGGTGTCATGGTGTCCCACTTTAGAAAATTACAGGATGGTATCTACCAAAGCTAATTACATACAACTCTATGACTCAGCAGTTGCAAACCCGAGGTATTTACCCAACAGAAAAGTATATATAGTGCATGAAAAGGCATGTACAAGAAAATTCACAGCAGCGCTGTTCATCAGAGCCTCCAACTGGCAACAACTCATACGCTTACCGCCCCGGCAACGGAGAAATGGCAGGGTGCTCCCACAACACAATCCATCCAGCAACGAGAACCAACAAAACACAACGTCGTAAATAACACTGACAAAACTCACCATCCAAACACCGATTGAAAGAAGACACCACAAAAGAATGTCCCATGATTCCACATCCACAAACAGGCAACACTGATGAAGGAGGGAAGTCAAGATGGGTGTTACCTTGGCAGCCACAGTGATGGAGAGGGGGCACACGTGGGGGTTCCCAGGGTTCCAGAATGTTGTTTCTGGACCTGGAGGGTGTGTTCATTGTGTGAAATCCATGGGCTCTATACTTCTAGTCTTTCCGTAAGCACATTTCACTTCAGTTGAGAAGTTTAAGAAGTGAACACACTTCATCCGAGTCGCTTTTCTTTGCAAGCACCTCCGACAGCACATCCCACTGACCTCCCTGCCAGGAGCTGCCGGGCCAGCTCTGGTCCCTGAGTGCCTGCTCACGCCTAGGCCCCGTGCTTTGCTCGCTCCACCCACATCTTCTCATTCAGTAGCAGCCACACGAGGTGGGGCGCGGGGGGCCTCTGGACTCTGTTTCTGTGCCTGTGAAACACTCACACACGCGCATCCTCTCACTTAACCCTAGGCAGCCAGGCCTCTAGAGGAGACACAGAGAGGCTTGGTGTGTTGCCCAGGGGTACACAAATGTAAAGTCGGGAGCTGGCCCCCAAGTCCAGAGCCCATGCTCCTGCTCTCAACATCATTTCCTCCCCTGGGATGTGAGGGAACATGTGACTGGAGACACAGAGATGATTTCTACAGCCAGGCGGGAATCACACCCACACTCAGGGCTGTGGCTAGACCAGGCTCGAGGTCTGCTCCTTGGAGGAACAAGAATCTACGCAACTGGATTCAGCCTCACGTGCAGCAGCTGGGTCCAGGGAGGGTCCCAGCATGCCCCCTCCCACAGTCTCCCCACCAAAGCTGCACTGTGAGCATCGTATATGCGCATGCCCGGCACTAGGTGAAAGCCTGTGCCTTTTACATCTATACCTCCTGCACCCGGCCAGCGTGTAGCGCCGAGTGCGTATTTAGCACGTATGGAAGGGAGGGGTGCAGGGAGGGAGGCAGGCCCAGAGGGCAAGGGGGTCCCGGCTCAGATCAAGTGGGAACTCCAGAGATGGAGGTGGGCAGCTGCTGTGGCCCGGATGGCCGCCGGGCACAGCCCTGGGTTTCAGCAGCAGCGCGGTCATGTCACTTTCCAGGCCGTGGTCCTCCCCTGGCTGCTCTAAACCTTTTGTCAAGGTTGGGGCCGGTCCCAGAGACTATGCCCAGCAACTTCTTGACCTCACCCCAGGTCCCCCCACTCTACCCCAAGTGTCTGAGGTTCTCCTTATAAGTGCACCAAGAGGTAACTGAGAGCCCTGGCTGCATGTGCCAGCTCCAGTAGCTCAGCCCACTCTCGTCTTGCTAAGTTGGGGGCCACTGGCAGCTTCCTGTCAGTGGCCTGAGCCAATGCAGCGCCTCAGCACCAGGTAAAGGGAGGCTTCCCCCTGCTGGCAGGGAGAGGGGAGAAGCCCCGGGCCATCTGGAGCAGAGGGCACAGCTGGCAGCTGCCCACACATCTGGAGTGATGACCTAGGCCCACTGCCAGAGGAAGAGGGAATCCTGGAACACTTTCTTCCTCTGTGCCTGGAAGCGCTGTTCTCCCAAGAGGTGGGTGGTTGCAGCCCGTCTTTACCTGCACCCCGATCCTGATGCCTGGCTGCACCCCGATCCTGATGCATCTGGCTGTGCAGGGGGCGACGGGAGCTGCCTGAGATTTAGCCTGGCCGGCCTGCTATGAGTGGCTCCAGCCTCTCCGGGCTTAGCAGGCTGAGCCACAAGCAGCCTGTTTATCCCTGGGAGGAATGATGGTTCTCCCTGAGCAATGACATCTTGGAAACGGCCTGGCTCCACAAACAACAACAAACCTCCCAGCCTCAGTCTGCGCTCCAGCTAGCATGAGAAGCCTTCCACCCAGAAGTGCCCCAGTGACAGGTTAGGGGCTGCTGCCCTGCTGACCCCGACCTGGCCTTGACCTTGACTCTTGAAACCCAGGAAGACGAGAGGGGCTGCAGAGAATTCAAGAACTGATAGCCAGAAGGGTCCTGGCAATACCTGGTCCCTGATGCCTCAAAGGAGAAACTGGGCCAGAAAAAGAAAATGAAAGAAAGAAAAGCACATTTTCCAGACACCATCTAGCAGGCAGAGTCCAGAACATGCCTCAGTCGGTGGCTTGTTGGCCAAACCCGGGCTTCTCTGCGGCACACGCTGCTTTTTCAGAAGACAGCTGGGCTCTGTGCAACCAGCCCAGGGATCCTAGGTAGACACATGTCACTGGTGTCCTCAAGAAGGGAGCACAAGATGAAACTCAGGTGTACTGAGTCATCCACGTGGTGTGACACAGAGTGACTGGGGCCAGGGCGTCAGAGATGTGGGTCCCAGACTCCGCTGCTGAGTCGCGTGTAACCTCAGGCAAGTCTTTCTTCTCTGGCTCTGTCCCCTCTCTGTCCAGGAGACAAATGGACTCAGCCATCTCCAGGATTTAGGAAATCAAACGTGAAGAAGCTGTGGGAGCGCTCAGGGCCCTGATGGGGCACAGGCACTCCTCCGCAGCTGTGTCTCCTCTCGGGGAGCCAGACAATGACTGGGAACTGCACCCCAGCCCACAGATCCGCCTCCCTGGTTGGCACCATCCCAAGGGGGCCCAAGCCGAGCTGCAAATGGCTGCAGTCTGAGCAAAGGACCGTGAGCATGGCAGTCAAACTGTGGCAGCCGGGGGACCCCTCTACCTCTCCGTGGCCACGCTGCGTGTGGACACCCCCTGGCCCAGCACAACCCCCCAAGGGGCTCTCCTTGTGGGCTCAGCCAGGTGAAGCCAAGACTGTCCCCGCCTCATCTCCTGTGAAGGGCAACCCCTTGGCTGGAGGGGAGCAGCTTGACATGTAGAAACCAGGGCACCTCACCAGGCCCTAGAGCTGGCAGCACCCACTCTTTGCCAAGCAGAGCTGGGAGGGGGGCAGAAGCAGCTGACTTGGACATCAGTGCTTGTCCTCCGGGAACACCCATCCTGGCCCTTGGCTGTCACGCCCTGGTCCCCAGCGAGGCCTGTGGGACCAAAGAATGAGCACAGCCCCCGTCCCATATCAACGGGGCACGAAGTGATCGCCACGGGTGCCACCCCCAAAAGAGAGATTCCAACTGCAGTGTCTGCTCTGGCCATGGGAGCTTGGGTAGCACCTGGAAAGAAGAGAAGAGACAGGCTCTCCAGGCAGAGGGAAGGGCGTGTGCAAAGACGAGTGAGCTGGGGTCAGGCTGGTCTTGCCGCCACGAGGACTTCTAATCTGAAGCCCCATCAACCATGTCTGCTTCCAGGCTCTGAAGGCAGGAGGGCACTGGCTTCAGCTGCCCCTCTTCATCAGCCCCCTGATCCCTCAGATACCAGGCTGGTCTAGAGCCAGCCCGGGTGTGGAACTTGGCTCCCTGCAGGCCCGCCCTGGGCTAAGCCCTGCCACGTGCTGAGGCCGGGGGAGAGGGAGGTGCCCCTTGGCTGGGCACAGAGGACTCCAGGGGCCCGGGTGGAAACTTTGACTCTGGCTCCAGTGCCCTGGCTGGGATCCCGCGGGCATCGGAGGGGCAGACACAGCAGCTCCTTCCTCCCAAGGGATGGAGCCCGTCCAGTTACCTCCAGCCGGTAGCCAGAGAGCCCGCCAGTCACAAGGGTGACTGCATGGGTGTGGCAAGTTTGCAGCCGGCCCGGTGGTCCTGCACGGAGTAGCACCGCCGCCCAGGGGTGCTAGGTTCTGAGCTGGATCACAGAGCTCGGGTCTGTGGAGCAGCCCCACATAACCCTGCTCGCTGGTCCAGGCAGAAGTCCTCCATCCTGCCTAGCTCAGCCAGACCTGCCTGTGAACTTGGACATGGCAGTTCCCCTTCTGTGTGAAGTTCTTCCTCAGTCCCACAGCCCCAGGGCAGAGGGCTCCTTCCGAGACCTTGGGATGAGAGCAGAGATGTGGGCCGCTGACTTAGGACAGAGCTGGCTTCTGTTTGCTCAGAGTGGCTGGTGCGTGGGGTGACCTGACCCCCTTCCTGTGGGTCTCGGCTGGAGGCAGGAGAGCCAGTGCAGGACCTTCCCAAAGGACCAGGGCCAGGGAGGCAGCACCCCCCCCTTGTGCTTCCAGGCAGCGAGGCCACCCTCTGAGATGACTTCCTTCCCTGCCAGGGAGCTTGAGCTCGGCAGAAACGGCCATGCCTGGCGCCAGTGTGCAGGCAGCACCCTGACGTGCTCCCGGCACTGCTGGCCGAGCGCGCCCTCCCATGCAGGGTCCCGACTGTGGTCACTAAACATTCCTTTCTCCCAAAGAAAAGCCACTGGCCAGCCAGAAGTGAAGGGCACACACAGCGGAAGCATGCCCTCACCCTGAGGGACCCCCGCCCCCTGAAACACGCACGCACGCGCGCGTGCACACACACACACACAGCTATCTCAGCACAACACCAACAGTTTGGTTGCAACATGCCCATCAATGGCTGCCCTGGGAAAGAAACAATAGAGCCAGGAGCACAGGGCAATCTGGACAACGCCCCCACCCCTTGCCCCGCGCACACACACCCCCTGGCCCAGGGGCACCTACCCAGCGGCACTCCAGCAGGGACCCAGGCGCCTCAGGCTGCCTCCTGCCAGCCCGCCCGCCCTCAGGGTCTCCGCCTGGCTCCTCCAGCCAGGCGGGCAGGCAGGGCAGGCAGGCGGCGGTGTCAAGCGGCTCCTTCCCCAGACAGAGCTCCTTTGTGTCAGCAGAGCTATTTATGGACTTACCCAAGTTCCCCAGGGCAGCGATACCTGCTGGGAAAGGCAGGACCGAATGACCAGGTTCCACCTCCCACATCTAGGTAGCGTTTTCAAAGCCCTTGCATCACCCGTCCTCCTCCTCCCCCCTTCCTTGCCCTCCTCCTCTTCCTCCTCCTCCTCCAGCTCCCTTCCCAAACACACACCCTGTCCAGCCGGCTGTCACCACGCTGGAGAGAGGCTGGCTTGCTTTCTTCCATCAAACAGAAAACTGATTTCTCAGGCCACTTTCATCCGAGAAGGAGTCCAGGCTGTCTCGAGGAAGCGTCCTGGGCCAGCGGGTCCTTCAGCCTGCGAGGTGCCGGGCTGGCTCCGGGGCGGCACAGTCACACTCACGCGCTGCTCGGGCCCTGATTCCCCAGGCGCCCGTCCCCAGGGCCCCGGCTGGTCCCCGAAGAGCTGCTCCAGAGGGAGAGGCATCCATTGCTCACAGCGGCACCCCCCTGCACTGGGATTCCTTGCTGGCTGCACCCCACACACATCCTGAGGGCTACCGAGCTGGGGCAGCGCAAAGCCACCGGCCACCGCGCCCCAGCAGGACAGAGCCAATCACAGAGGCTTCCCGTCACGCCCCCACCCCCACGCTGCTCTCACCCCAGTGGGCGGCTGCAGTTGAGCCCAGGGTCCTGCAGCCAACACAGGCTGACTCGAAGAACGCGACTGCCCCAGCGCGGGGGAGCGGCCGCTTCAGCTACCTCCCAGCGCACCGCACCGAGGGGGCAGCTGGGCACACATGTCTTCACTTAGAGCTTTTATGTGCGAAACTCTGGGGAATCAGAGACCGACAGAGCTGAGGCGGCGGCGGAGGGCAGCTTCCTCCCCCCAGACTGGCTGAGAAGGGGTGTATGTATTCCAACAGCCCCAAGAGTTAGGGTCACGTGTAAGGAGACACCCTCACAGAGACCGTGGGGATCAGAGGAAAGAGCACCGGGCTAGGAGCCCGGGGTCCCCAGTGCTACTTGCAGTCCCAGCATGATCTGGTCAGGCCTCCCTGCCCGTCTCTGCGCCCTGGTTTGCTCATCTGTGAAATGGAGCTGACGACACGAAGCCTGCCCACCTGTGGGATTAACAGCAGACTCGGTGATTCTGTGCCAGGCACTGTTGTGAGAGCCCAGCCTCCGTTAGTTCATTTAGTCCTCTGGCAACCTGTGAGATGCAGACTACTATTACCCTGTGTGTAGAGGATGGTCCGAGATACAGACTGCAGAGGAAGCTGCCCATGCTCGCGCGGGGAGCTCAGTGCCTCCACTTCCACTCACATGCACCCCCGCCCCACTCCAAGCTGCTTGCTGCTGTGGCTGTAGCTGCGGTGCACTGTCCGATGTCAACAGCTGCATCTGAGTTGTGCCTGGCACAGAGTTGGGGGCGTCCATCCCACACCAGCTCCGCCCTGACCAGGCTGACTACAGAGTCACAAGCACCCTGGGAAGTCAGCACAGGAAAAATGGGGTAGATGGAACCCCAAACTCCTTTCCTAGTTCACCTCCTTGGTCACCCTGGGCAGAGGAGCGTCCCTTTGCCCCTCCCTTCCGATAGTAATCTCTGCTTTCTCCTACTCCTTCTTCCTGTCTCTTGCAAAAACCTGCATATACACACACGCTGGTGTAAGAAAACATCCCTTATCAGGACTGCCCCAGACAGTCCTCACCTGAGCTCCTCACTTACAAATGCCAGTCAATGCTTTGTTTGGTCCCTGAAGGCAAAGCCAAAGCAGTTCTTTCAGGGCCCAAGAACCTTCTAGATCGGAAGGCTGCAGGCTCCTGGAAAGCAAGACCTACCTTTGCCCAGAGAAACCAGAGGTGAGTCTCAAGATGGCCGATTCTAATGGGGCTGACCAGTTCCCAGGGGGACTGACAGGTTCCCTGGATAGAACTTCTGTGCTTAGGACAGGATTTCCTCAGGTGGACAACTGGACCACTGAATTCCCTGACCCGAGAGGAGCCCTTGAACTTCACCTGAGTCTTCACTTTCTTTCAATCAGCAGATAGTTCCAGAACATCAACTACATGCCAGGCTCTGTGCTAGGCCCTTGAGATGCGGTGGAGAACACAGACTCGGGCCCCGCCCACACAGAGTGAGAGGCGCAGACATAACCTCACAGCCCAACTCATAAGTCCAGACTAGACCTTGACCACGATGGGCAGAGAAACTGCCAACCCAAGGCACTGGGTCAAGAACAGCTCCAGAGTGCATCCACTTGTGCTCCAGATGACAGAATGAGGCAAGGGTGCAGTTCAGTGCCCTGGCATCTAGTGCCTGCAGGAGCCTGGGCAGCCGCTGCCCTCTGCCTCGCCAGAGCTTCAGACACAAATCAGCAGGGCAGTATGTGCCTTGGGGAGGCGGGGGAGTCATGGACAGACAGAATATCTGAGCCAGAAGGGCCCTTGGAGATCTTCTGCTTTTATTCCCCACTTACAGCCAGGGAAACCAAGGCCCAGAGAAGGGAGGGCTGTTCCCAAGGAAACGGAGCGATTGAATGGCAGGACTGGGACCAGGGATTGCTAACTCCAGTTCCAGTGCTCCTCCTGCTGCACCCCTATGCTTGTTAGGCCTATATAAATGATGGCGCTGACAGTGTGGGAGGCCCTGGGATCTAGGACATGGGGAGACCCCGGCCACAGGGATGGGTGCCCGAGCACTCAGGGCCTGGGCCCCACTTATTGATCCACATAATTTATTTAATACACACTTACTTGACACTTAGTATGTGTCAGCACTGTTCAAAGCGCTTCCAGATCATTGACTCATTACATCTTCATAACCCTATCAGATAGAATGTCTAATGTCCCCATTTTACAGATGGTCAGAGAGATCACAAAACCTGCTGAAGGTCATGGACAGAGCAATGGCCAAGTCCAGTCCACTTCCCCTGTGCCCTGCACCACTGCACGGGCAGCCCCTGGAACTGAGAAGCAGGCTGGCTGTACATCCCAGCATGCAGTCCCATGTCTCACTGTTCAGACAAGCTGGGCGGCAGCAACTCAAAGGGCTGGGACCAGGGAAGGTCAGCAGGGACCTGGGGTGTGTACACCTCCCATTTGGGAGGGCAGCACCCCCAGGGCAGAGCCCCAGGCTCCAGAGAGGGCTCAGAAGGGGCAGCAGTGGGATGCAGTTCAGGGGCCTGGACAGGCAGTTCCCCTGCTGCCCACAGCACAGTGGGGCATCTTCCGCTCCCCTTGCTGCCTCCACTGCATCAGGCCCCAGTACCCAGGTTTGCATTGTCCAGGTCCCACCATGAGCCTGCACAGACAGAAACCCACCACCTCCCCCGGGCAGGCTCCACTGTCGTGAGGACATGTCTTGCCAATGCCCACTGCAAAGAAAAGGGATTTAGTGAACTTCCCCTTCCTGGCTTCTGAGCCAAAGTCCACTGGGAATCTGTTCCAGGTTCGGGGGAGGTGATGCAGCTAAGGCAGAAGTGGGCACAAGACAAGGAGAGGTGCGGTCCCAGGAACCACAGATGGATGGCGAACTAAGGCCGCCTCCAGGCCGTGCCAGCAGCTATGCAGGCCTTCATTGCCCCTGGACATAAAAGGCCAGGCCTGTGCTTGGTGCCTGGGGTCACGAGAGCCAGGGTGGGACGCACTGGCCTCTCCTTGCACAGAGCCCCACTGCTACGTGAACCCGCTGCAGAAGAGGGTGAGGACCCTGCCCGAAAAACTGTGCAACTACCTGTCGATGCCCACCTCAGCCTAAGCTTTGTATCTGAACCCACTTAGGGAGTTCTGGGCATTTACTCCATGCGTCTCACCGTCCTGGCTTGGATGGGGGGGTCTGCGGACTCTTGCAGAAAAGCCCTCCCCACCGAAGAGTCTGCCAAGAGACATTGATTCAGTACTCCAGCAAACGAGAATCCCTCCTACGTGCTGGAGCTGCACACAGAACTAAGGACACGGACGGACAGAGCCCAGCCTGTTCCTGGGCTCTCACTTGGCCCGCGGGCAAGGCCCAGCTGAGGCTGCCAGCAGGCACTGTCCTGCCCGCTGTGTTCCTGCCTCCGTGACCTTAGCAGAGGGGAGGGAACGCACTCCCTGCTGCTGGTGGAGGTGTGGCCTGGCCTCTCCTGGTGGCATGTGCCTGGTTCTCAGGGGCACAGGCTTCCAGGGCTGGGGTGCCTGATGGGAAAAAGTGGTGTCCTCGGGGTTAGGGTCGCAGCGAGCTCTGGCCTGTAGTCTACAGTATGTCCCCGCCGCTTTCCTAGCCTCAGGGGCTGGACAGGCATGTCCGGCAGCCCCTGTTCCATCCTCTCTTTCCATGGCCCCCCAGACACCCCCACTAAAGGAGAAGCAGCACAGACTTCGGAGTCCAAAAATCTGAGTGTGCATTATCTCAGGCAAGTCTCCGTGTTTTAGCTTCCTCATGTGTAAAGTGGAGGCTTTCTCAGCTGCCTTAATGGCAGATAGGAGCACGGGGAGTGCCCAGCACACAGTAGGCACCTTCACCGTGGTCTTGTTCTTGCTCCTGTAGTCAAGGAGCAGAGTTGACCTTGAGAGGGTTGGTGTCAAGACTGCACTTAGGGGCCTCCCTGGTGGCGCAGTGGGTTAAGCAACGCACTATGAAGCAAACCGCAGTCACTGCAGCATGAGTTTGATCCATGCTGCGGGTCAGGAAGGGACCCAAATGGCCCAGCAGACCTCTCTTGCCTCACCCGCTGCTCCCCTCAGCAGTGTGTTTCAGTCAGTCTGCCTGTTCTGCTCCCCGCTCTGTCTCTGGTGAATCCTCTCACCTCCCTGGATTCTGGCCTGTACCCCAGCTCTTGTGTGCATAAATAAATAAATCTTTAAAAAAAAAAAAAAAAGACTGCCCTTAGATGGGTACTATCTGCTGAGAGTCTAACCGAGGGGGCCCCCACAAGGTCCCTCATGTGCCCGAGCAGCTGAGAATCTTGAACGTGTGTTGAGAGACAGGCTACTGTCATCACCCCCATCTCACAGAGGGAAAACAAAGGTACATGGCAAAACAGGCAGTCTGGCGCCAAGGTCTATGCACTTCACCCCATCTCCTGCACCCTAGACGCCTCTGTCCTTGCCATCTGCCTCTACCACAGCAACTTCAGGCTGCAAGGACAGTTCTCAGTGGGCTCACAGGAGACACATCCAGCCAGAAGGCGGCCACAGGCAACAACAGGCAGGACGCCAAATGTCCCCATCAAACTGGCCCTGAGAACCGTCACTGGCCAGCGTTTGCCTCCAGCCCGGGGCACATATCGCAGATACCTCAGCAGCATTCGCCTGACCTTGGGCGGCTGCAGCAGCAAAGGATGGCCAAGAGCCATGGCCATCTCCCTTCTGGTTCCTGTCCAACCAACCACACGCTGGCCTGGCCTACGATCTCAGGCTTCTGAGAGTAATCCTCGACCCACGGTGCTCGTGCCAGCTCCAGGGTCAGGCTGTGTCCCGGCGACCCAAGTTCCTGGGAAGTATTCAGAACAGAGCGACTGACTCAGATACGTGGAAGCCAGCCCTGTGACCTTGGCTGCAGGATGGAGTTCATCCACACACTCCCCCAAGTTCACGCCCTGCTTGGGCTGTTGGGCCGAAGCCCAGGCCACCAAAATGGGCGGTCAAGAGGGAAAGACTGGACTGAAATGTTGGCCTTGCTGCTGCCTTCTGTGAGGCTTGGAGCCAATCCCCTCTCTGGGCCTCAGTTTCCCTGTCTGGATGCTGAAGCTGAACTACATCTGTGCTTCACAAAGTGTGACTTACGGAATGGTGCTGACCCACCAACTGGTTTGCAGTAAGATGAACAGCAAAACTAAGAGTGTTTGGAAACTTTGGTGGCAAGCTGACTTTGGCATGACATCCAGATGCAACCCAGGGGTCTGGCGTCCCTGCATAGGGCACACGAGAAGTCACTGCAGTGTGAATTTCATACATGAACAGTAGAAGACCGTCACCACAGGTGGTTTAAGAAACCCTGATTCTAAGGAGCCTGTTTCCATTAGCCTTTGTACCCACACTGCGGTGGGCCTGTGACACCGTCCACACTGCTCCTGGCTCACAGAATGGCTTGAACCACTTCTGGGTGTCATCTCTTCCCAAACACTCCCATCCACTTAATCACCAAATCCTATGGACCCCACCTCTAACGTATCACAGGGATCTTTCATCTCTCTCAGTCCCTGCTGCCTCCACCCTCAACCAAGGCACCAGCCCCTTTCAGAGGTGAGGACAACTCTCTCTCCTGCTTCTTGCCTTGACCTTCCCCAAGCTATTCTCCACCAACACAAGCTCGCTACAACACAAATCTAACACAAAGTCCACCTCAAGATCAAGGCCAAACTCCTTACACAGCCTCCCTCTCAGGCAAAACAGTCCTCCAGCCACATCTGATCTTCATCCCTCCTTCATGCCCCTCTCACACTGGCCAGCTTTCAGATGCTCCCCAAGAATGATCCTTCCCACACCCAGATCCCACCCCTGACCTCAGACGCTTGCCAAATGTCCCTCTCCAGGTCCTCCTGACAGACACTTTCATGGGAACTTTGGTCACAAGTGTCACCGATTTATGATGTATTATCATATTTGGCTGCTGTTTATCTGTCCTCCAGTTGTCCTTCCACCACACCAGACCAGCAGCCCTGTGGGGATGTCTTGCTGGTTGATGAATCACTAAGTGGAGACGTCTGAGATCTTGCCTGACCAGCTTCTGTTCTCCCTTCTTTGCCATCAGAGGCATTCCCTGTCCTTCTCTCACTCTCGAACCAGGTGATTCACATGGAACTGAGCCACGTTCTACTGCAGAGATGCAGGTCCCAGGCCAATGGGCGGATCCCACCCCACTGACGTCAGTAACTGGGATGGGTGCATGATCCCCCGGGAACCAGTGGGCCTCAGGCTCAGGACTACTGTCGAGATGATGAGGGAGTAAAACAGTAAGGCCACAGCTCTGCACTGCTAGTAGCTACACTGCTACCTGTAAGGAGTGAGCCAACGCACAGGCACGTGAGTCACGTGATTGAGAGGGCAAGGCCAGTTCTCCATGACACTGCTCAAGGTCCTGAATCCAGCTACGCCTGAAGCCTACCCTCCACCATCCAACAGATTCCACTTCTTGCCTGAAGCTAACCTGAGTTGGGTTTTGTCACTTGCAACCCCAAGATTCCTGACAACTGTATACTAGATCACTAGTATACTTAGCACTGTATGTGATATGTGCTGAAATTATTTGCTCATTCATGCAGTCATTCAATACACATTCAGCAATGAGAAAGTGCCCTGGTTTGCTCTGTAGGAACAGTCATCCTGGTTGCTGTTCAGAGAGCTGACTAAAGGGAGAGGAGCAGGAACAGGGAGATCCACCAGAGACCAGTAGTCCCGGGGGCAGCGATGAGGCCTGGAGAGGACGGCTGGGATGGGGGATATGGAGAAGGGGGCAGATGACCCTCTCAGAATCCACTGGGGAACGTTTGCCAGCTCCTCTCTGGTCACTCTCCCAGCATTTAGCATCCTCATGTTTCTTCCCTCTGGTTACAGAGTTCCTCGTTGTCAACCCCCAGATCCTCACTGGAATGTATTAGGGTGAGGGTCGGATTCAGATCTGGAAGTTGGAGTTGACCAGCAGGCTGTATAGGGTCACGGCTGCAAATACGATCTTTGAGCCACTTGCCTTGGTTCGAGTCATGGCTTCCACCTCCTAACCGTGAGGCCCTGTACAAGCTACTGAATCTCTCTGTTCCTCTGTGTTTTCACCTATAGAGTGAGAGGGGTAAGAGTGGTGCTGGGCAGATTACACAGCAGAAGACTTTCGAGAAATATTAGTGCCGTTAGTATTATTATTAGTCATCTTATTATTTATAATGGGAAATCCTTTCCAAAGGGAAATTAAACACTTAGAAAGTAAACAATTTCAAAAACGGAAAATTTTCCTGAACAAAGAGAAGGTGCGGACCTCCAGACTGAAAGGACCTACCTAGCGGCACAGGAAAGATTGATTACCCAAAGAGAACAAGTGCCCGGAGTGATCAGCTACAATTTCCAAGTACGGGAGAAAGAAATCTTGCTAGTTTCCATAAAGAAATTTCAGAGGACCCAGTGATGATTGTGCCTCTTCCAACACTAAATGCTGGGAAACAGAGCGTGGATCCCTGGCTTCTGGTGGAGAAAAACCGTTAACCTAGAATTCTCTGCTCGGGGAAAAAGATGACTCAAATCCGAGGGCAAATATTTTCAAACTTACAAAGACTACGGAAGTAAGCCACCCACAGACCCTTTCTGGAAAAATTACTCAAGAAACCTCTCCCGACAAAAATGAATCAAGATTGAGAAGTCAAGCACGACGTGATGGGACTTACAAGATGCAGGCGAGCAGAGCCGCCAGAGACGCTTAGACACTCAACCAGCTACATCATTGAGAAATAAAGTGCAATTTTAAGTAAATGATTCTTAGAGCATGACAGACGTAATCTTTAAAAATAGTAACAATTATAAACTAAAATTCAACAATAACTCAGAGACCGGGACAAGAGCAAGGAGAGGTATGAGCAACTGGCACAGTCAATAGGAGAACGAACTATTACAGAGCTGGTGTCGTTCCTGATACTGAAATGTGCCTGTGGGAAAGGTGGGAGAGGGCCCTCCCTGGTGACCTCGGGACTAAGTCTCAGTGCGATCACTGCTACGGCCTGAGTTCCATCCCCCGCCAGGGAGCGAACCCACATATGATGCAGCAGACCTCTCCCGTCTCACTGGCTGCTCCCCTCAGCAGTATATTTCTGTAGATCTGCCTGTTCTGCTCCCCGCTCTGTCTCTGGTGGATCCTTTCACCCCCTGTACCTCTCACCTACACCCCAATTATTCTATAAGGTAAGGGTAACATCACCAGCACACTAGTCTTAGGGTGTATAACAGCAGAAGAAATTTGCAGAAGAATAATGGGGGGAGGGTAGCCTTGGTGTGTTTAAAACATATTATGAAGCTACAGTAGTTCTCAACCTGATGTAGGAACAGACAGGCCAAGGAGGGAGACAAAAGCATTAAAAACCAAAAACTTGCTTACGTGCGTGGAAATTTGGTCAATGATAAGTGAGAGAAGGCAAGATGATTCAAAAAAGAGGTTTGGAAAAACCGGCTAATCGTTTGAGGCAAAAAAATTAATGAGCAGTCCATCTGACATGAGGCACTATATTAATTGCGGATGAATTAAAAATATGAATGCAAAAACAGTGGGATAAAAGTACTTGAGTAAAATATAGAAGAATATTCATTATAATCTTGGAGCGAGAAAAGCCATAAAAAGTAGGGCCCCTTCTATCCCTGCCCCCCCAAAATACTTGATTACAAAAAACCTTTGGTTCTGAAAGGATGTTCATTTTGGAATGATGAAAGATACTATAAATAGGGCCTCCCTGGTGGCGCAGTGGGCTAAGCAACGCACTATGAAGCAGACCGCAGCCACTGCAGCACGAGTTCGATCCCTGCCGCCAGCCAGGGGGGGACCCACATGGTGCAGCAGACCTCTCCTGCTGTGCCCGCTGCTCCCCTCAGCAGTGTACTTCCGTTGATCTGCCTGCTCTGCTCCCCGCTCTGTCTGTGGTGAATCCTCTCACCGCCGCCCCCCCCCCGTCCTGTACCCCAGTGCTTGTATGCATAAATAAATAAATCTTTAAAAAAAAAAGAAAGATACTATAAATAAAGTTGACTGACAAATGACAAACTGGAAAAATATTTGTAACCTAGACAATAGGCAAATGGCTACTATTCTGTGTATGTAAAGCGTTCTTACAAATAAAGCTAATACCCTAGTAGAAAATTGGGTGAAGGAGATGAACTGACAAGCCACGAAAAAAAATAAATGATGAATTTAAAATGAAGCCCAGTCTCACTGATACTCAAATAACTGCATGGTCAGATGAAATAGAGCTTTGTAACTTAAGCCAACAAAGAATTCAAAGAGCAGTAGCAGGTAAGGTACAGGGAAACACACATGCTCGCTCACTATTAATAGGAACATAAAATGTTCTCTTTGTTCCTTTGTCTTCTTGTCTGTAAAACAGTGATAATAAAAATAGTGTTGGGCAGACGACTAAAGGGAAGTAGGTGCAGGGTACTTTGGCGTGTGTCAGTCTGTCCTACAGAAAGGTGCAGCGAGACAGCATCCACGGATGTTTACTCCAGCACTGCTGGTAACATCAAAACCTTAGAAACTGCCTAATGCAGGTCAGCAGGGGGGTAATGAAGTAAATTATGGTCCATTCGCCTAGCAAAAAGAGAGAGTCCTTTAGGCACCAATGTAATAGATTTACACATTAAATTTCAAAAATGAGTTAGAGACTTTCAAACAACACACTATCCAGGAAAATAGTACTCAGCATATGTCGACCTACGTGCTTGGAAAAATATTTGGAAGAACACACTAAACTTATAGTACTGGTTAGTAGTAGCGATTATTGATGGGGAAAGGGTTTGAGGAATGGGGGATTTCTTTATTTTATTCAGTTTTGTAAGGTTTAGGATTTTTTGTTTTTTGTACATACAAGTTTTGCACAAGTATATTATAAGATAAAGAACATATATGATAAATATTCCCCCATTTGCAATATAAGCTAAAGTTTTTAATTTCCTCAAATAAGTTTAATACATTAAGTTTACACATTAAAGAATGTGCAAGACCTCTATGAAAAAATTTTTTTCAGAACTTGGGAGATCATAAAAGAAGCTCTGCGTAAATGAAGAGACATAATCTCATTCTTGGATGGAAGGACAGTATTATACAGACTTTAGTATGCCCCCTTTCGATGTACAGTTTTAATGTGATTTTAATCAAATGTCAGTGAGATGTGGGAGAGGCAAGAAAAAGGGGGAAACTAAATAGAATTATACTGAATTCCATTTTAAAGAATAAATATGTGAGCATGGAGGAGAAAACAATTTCTCCTAACATAATATGCAGGCATAGGAACAAATAACTGGGAAAAATGAAAAGGATTCTGTCTTACACTATATATCAAAGTAAATTCTAGACAGACTAAAATGTTAAAGTTGAAAAATAAAACCATAAATTTCAGGAGTGGGCTGCGGGTGGGGAGCAATGGATAGGGCGTACATCCCAATCCTGGGATGAATTCAACACCAAAGGCAAAAAGTGATTTAAAAATGTGTAGATGTGATAGTCATCCAAAAAATTCAACTCAAAACCATATTTCATGCCCACTAGGATGGTTATAATTTTTTATTTGGGAAAGGAACAAGTGTTAGGGAGGATATGGAGAAATTAGAATCCCCCTACACTGCATTGGTGGGAATACAAAATGGTGCAGCCACTTTGGAAAACAGTCTAGCAGTTCCTCAAAAAGTTAAAAATAGAGTTATTGCTTGATCCAACTCAGTATCTACCCAAGAGAAATGAAAACATATGTCCAGACAAAAACTTGCACACAAAGGTTTATGGCAGTGTTATTCATAATAGCCAAAAGGTGGAAGCAACCCAAATGACCATAAATGGAAGAACGGCCAAGCAAAATTGGTACAGCCATACAATGGATTATTATTCAGCCACCAAAAAGGAATGATGTTCTGATACATGGCAATAGAGCCTTGAAAACAAGCAAAGTGAAAGAAGGCAGTTGCAAAAGACCAGATATTATAATGATTCCATTGACATAAAGGTCTAAAATAAGCGAATTCATAAATTCATAGAGACAAGTAGGGGGAAGGTTGCTTTGTGCTGGAGGAGGTAGAAGACTGGTAGATGATATCGAAAGGGAATCATTTCTTTTCAAGATGACAAAATGCCCTAAATTTGATTGTAGTGACGGTTTCAGAAATCTGGAAATATACTAAAAATCACCAAATTGTATACTTTAAAAGGATGAATTATTTGATATGTGAATAATATCTCAATAAAGCTGCTACCAAAACAATGTCTAGATGACTGCCTATAAATCTGAAACATCTATAATACATAGTTTTTAAAAAATAAAAGGGAAACACAGATATGATTACTGTATAGTTTGTGAATTAATAATTAAACTATAAAAAGACCATATGATTTGAAAAGGCTATTCACAAGCGGTAACGTGACTAAAAGGTATATAAATAAATGTTCAAAATCTACAGTAATGAACAAATGAGCCTACTAATGCTTAGGTTGTTTTTAAATTTTGTGGGTGATGTAAAGGGAAAGGGGCAGCTTCTAGGCTGGACCATTTGCTTAAGTTTGAAGGGTTTGCCCAAGTTTAAGGAGCTTCCTGGAAATGGGACTTTTAGTGCTACCCTGGGACAAGGCAGGGCAAAGCAGGACCAGTCCCAAATTGGTACAACCATTCTGGAGCAAACCTTGACAGCGTGTATTATGAACATTTTCTACAAATGTGTATACCCTTTGACC
Organism: Galemys pyrenaicus; assembly: GCA_019455555.1. Classification (NCBI taxonomy): domain Eukaryota; kingdom Metazoa; phylum Chordata; class Mammalia; order Eulipotyphla; family Talpidae; genus Galemys; species Galemys pyrenaicus. Next base: position 7,118,966 of record JAGFMF010011623.1, read on the forward strand.
TGGAAATTCTAGTACCAGGAATTTATTCTAAGAAAATGTTCATTTGTTCAGCAAATATTTGTATACACTGGATGCTGGGGATACCAAGATATATATATGTAGATATATAATACCACTACACACACAAGGTACGATAGTACCAACATGTATATGCGTGTGTGTGTGTTTGTATTCCATTGTTAAATGGGAAAAAAGTCAGTTAGAAAAGTGTGTCTGGGGGCCTCCCTGGCGGCGCAGTGGGTTAAGCAACGCACCATGAAGCAGACTGCAGCCACTGCAGTGAGAGTACGATCCCTGCTGCTGGCCAGGGAGGGGACCCACATGGTATAGCAGACGCCTCCTGCCTCCTCTACTGCTCCCCTCAGCAGTATGTTTCAGCCGACCTGCCTGTTCTGCTCCCCACTGTCTCTGGTGGATCCTCTCACCTCCCACATCTCTGGCCTATACCCCAGTTCTTGTATGCATACATAAATAAATCTTAAGAAAAGTGTGTCATCTGGAACCCCAATTTGCAAATAAGATATAGATTTATATATAAACAAATGCCTGACAGGATATACCCCAACACAGTAACAATGGTGTTCTCTGTGTGCTGAACTTCAGGGTGAACTTAATTTCCTTCTCCTGGTTCAACTGTATGAAGTGTTTTCCCATAACACACATGAGCTACTTTTAGAACAACACAAAAAAAGTCAACTAAATGTAAAAAGAAATATTGAAAACACTCGCCATGCACCCATGGGAGGCCCTGCAGAAGGGGACGGCAAAGCAGGAACGGTTCACACTTCATCAGAGATGACGAGTGACCTGAGCACCTCCCACGTGCTAGCACTGTAGTGAGCAAGCACAGACCCTCCATCTTCATCCTCACGAGAATCCAGGAAGACAGGTGTCCTCCTCGTCTGACAGACACTGGGTCACCTGCCTTAGTCCCACAGGTAGTGGGGGGCAGTGCCAGGCCAGGGCCTGCAGGGCTCTTGTCTCTGCCTTAGTTGCCTCTGCTCGTTCCTGGGGAAGGGCAAAGAAAGATCCTGAGAGGCTAGGCCCTGCGTCCTAGAGGCCCTGAGTCCTAGAGGCCCCTGCGTCCTAGAGGCCCTGCGTCCTAGAGGCCCCTGCGTCCTAGAGGCCCCTGCGTCCTAGAGGCCCTGCGTCCTAGAGGCCCTGAGTCCTAGAGGCCCCTGCGTCCTAGAGGCCCTGCGTCCTAGAGGCCCTGCGTCCTAGAGGCC
>JAGFMF010011623.1:7120241-7200752 GCA_019455555.1 Galemys pyrenaicus
CCTAGAGGCCCTGAGTCCTAGAGGCCCCTGCGTCCTAGAGGCCCTGCGTCCTAGAGGCCCTGCGTCCTAGAGGCCCCTGCGTCCTAGAGGCCCCTGCGTCCTAGAGGCCCTGCGTCCTAGAGGCCCTGCGTCCTAGCGGTCCCTGCGTCCTAGAAGCCCTGCGTCCTAGAGGCCCCTGCGTCCTAGAGGCCCCTGCATCCTAGAGGCCCTGCGTCCTAGAGGCCCTGCATCCTAGAGGCCCTGCGTCCTAGAGGCCCTGAGTCCTAGAGGCCAGCTCCATGCTGGCCCTTTCCTCCCTTCCTGCTCTGGGTCAAGGGGCGACAGAACCAGTCAGCAAGGGTGAGGACGCCAGCAAAGGGAAGGCTGGAAGCCAGCTGGCCAAGGTCAGGCCTCTGGGCAGACTAACCAGGGACTCCTCGCCTGCCGGGCGACTCTCAGGAAGCGAACCACATCCGGACCCAGGAGTTCCCAGGCCCTGCTCGGAGCCCAGAGGCGCTGAGAGAAAAGCTCACAGGCCTGCTGAACAGCAGGAGGAAGACAGCCTGCCACCTGGAACTTTCTCCCTGGGTCCGCCCTTGGGTTTCCGGGGCTTCTCACGGCTGAGGAGGGGGCGTGAGGGTTCCACAGCCCTCCCCCATCTAACTTCTCTGACGCTGTGGCACTTTCTCACTAGGACCTGACAGGAAGAGGAAGGGGGTGAGACGCCCCACCCAGCTCCTGGAGAGGACTCCTCTCTTCCCCTCCCCTCTGTTCTGTTCCCACTGCTATTTTTAGAACAGACCACAGGGAGCCTCTCCACCAGTCCTGCCTTGCACTGAGCTCCAGGTAAAACACAGCAGCCCATTCATTCCACTCCAGCGAGAGCACACCAGGAATTTACAGGCGGCCAGCTGACGGCATGTTCTCCACACACCATCAGCAGAGCCGTTTCTCACTGTTTCCATTACAGCCAGAGCGGTGACTTACTTTCCTAATGACGACACAGAGTGAGATGACAAGAGCGTCTCGAAGACCATCTGTGCCGCTCCCTGCTGCCAACCTCAAAGACTCGGAGTCACTGAGGAAGCCACAGGGTTGGAAGGGAGGGGGTGGGCCCTAGTCCCAGCACTCTTTGCCACGCTCTTGCCCCTCTCTGGGTCTTGGGTCCCAAAAGCCAGTTTGTTGCTCCATTGATCTTGGTGGGGGAAGAGGGAGACTTTTCGGCTCCACATTCAAAGATTTCATGGTTGTCACAAAATCCGTCACTCATAAAATAAGCACTGTATGCCTTGATTTTTGGTGTGTGTTGCACTGTGTTCTCAAAGTCCACCTGAGGTCGATTGTAGGAATGGATTTCCCACTGAACACCACGCTGTAAATGGTGATCAGTTTCCGAGCCTGGCCTACTTCACCTACATAATCTTCCATAAGAAGTAGCAGCAGAAAACCATATTGTAATAGTAAAGTTTAACTAAAATAGAAGGCCGCTAGCTTTTAAAATACAGAGCTTCAGGATAAATGGGACCATGGTCTACTGAAGGACAGAATTGGATGGTTAGCAGCCAACTTAATGCAGGATGTACACATGCTGATTCTCAATGATGCATGCCTGAGACTCACACCGTTATAATGCGATGCTACTCCAGCTGCAGAAAGATACTGCTTTGGAACATTTATCTGCAGTAGTATGGTTTGAGCGAAAGAAGTTATACATCAAAGGCAATGAAAAAGTCCAGAGCAACCTCTGGAGGAAAGTCAGAAGGAGAGACTGAACATACTAGGCATAAGCTTCACCTGAAAATTACCCTTATGCCATAGACCAGGAGAGATGGGGAAAGATGTGCACCAGGTGATGCACATAGATGCGCGTGCAGATTTGTATTAAGTTCAAACAAAAGAATCCAGTGAGCAGAAAGGAGGAGGGATAGGGATGATTGTGGGTTGGCCAGTTCCCAGCACTGGCTTCCTGGGGGTGGGGGGCGGGAAGCCTGGAAGGAGACACCTTTAGGTGGGAGGAGGCAGGAGTATGTTTATAATTTGGTGTCGTGATGAGGACCTCGTCCTGTATAAGAACCATAAGAATACCCATGCATGAAGTATATGAACGCGTGGTAAGTATTAACCACCTACAGTATTTGCATTTAACCACACACACCCCCTTGCTCTTGCTTTAATGTGAAAACCAAAATGTCTGTTTTCTTTCTTCTTTATCCTCTTTAATCAGAGCCCTGAGGCTTTGAAAACTTCTGGAGATCACCTCAATTCAACCTTGTCATTTTTCTAGGTAAAGAATGAATCAGAGCAGTGAAGTAATTTGCAACAAGTGACACAGTGAGAGTCAGGATTTGAACCAAGAGCTTCAGAATGCTACTCTAGTTTTCTCTGAGAGAGGGAAGAGCACAGGCCTGGGGACAAGAAGCACGGGAGTGGGGGCGGGGGGGGGGGTGGATTTTAACCAGGTCTCTCGGCCTCTGAGGGCACCAGGACTCAGCTCGGAATACGGCAGTCTTGCCATCCTTGGAGAGAGGCTGGCCAGGACGCTTATCAAGCCAAGCGTGGTCCGTGCTCTGGTCTCACAACATCAAATGCACCAGAAAAGCTCTGAGCCAAAGGAGTCAGGAGACCTGATTTTCAATCCTGGTTACGACACTAACTAGTCCCACGACTGACCGTGTCACTTCCCTTTTTAGAACCTCAGGTTCCTCATCTAGATTCTAGAACAAGAGTAAGCTGAACTGTATGACGTAATTCTATTCTACAACATCTCCGGAACACCTAATAAAGTCCAGGCAATAACAGAATTAGAAAATAAAACATGACTTCCACTGGCCCCCAAGGGGCCCATGAGACACGGGTGGCAGGCACACTGCGTTTAGGACGAACGAAGTAAGATGAAGATGCCGCGGGTGAAGCAGGCCTGAGAAAGGTGTCCCAGGAGAGGTGCCGAGCCTGGAGGGAGGACTGCATTCAGCAGGGAGTTGAAGGAGGAGAAGTCATCGTCATGGTTGGGCACCAGGGACAGTTTTGACAACCAAACCGTGGGTCTTACCCTCAAAACCACGGGCTCCCACCCTGGCCTTGAAGCAAGAGCGTGACTGTTCGGTCTCCCTGGCCCTCCCCACCTTGAATGGTCCGCAATGCCCGGACAGCAGCACAACAGGCGGGTGCCCTGGAGCTTTTAAGATCCTCACCGCCCACTAGCTGTGTGACCCTGGGCAAGTTCCTTAGTTACTGAGACTCAGCATCTTCACCTATCAGTTGGGTAGACTGAGTCAGTGTGTAACAGGGATAACGAATCTCAGAATCTCACGCAACCGGAGTGAGGATTTAAGAGACAATGCAGGTCAAAAGCTTGGAACCGCACCCAGGCTCACAGCTAAATGCTCGCCAAATGACCTAGCCTTACACCAGGGACCTGGGAACAATTTGGAGGATGGCAGCCCTATTCAGAGAAAGACTTGAGGGAAGATAAGGTCAACACCGGAGAGAGGGTATGATTGTGCTGTCTTCCTTAAGAGCTAAAAAAAGAAGAGCAAGCTGGGCTGAGACCAAGAGCAAGAGGGCAAGGAGGCGGTCCGTCCGTGCACAGTCCAGAGCCAGACAGACAGCACCGAGGGGAGCAGGACTAGAGAGACAGGAAAACAGTTGTGCTTTTTAGGGAGGAGCCTGCTTCTCGGTGTTGTGGGAAACCCAATCCAGCTGAGCAGTCACTTAGAATCTGAAACCAGCAAGCCCATCTGCGTTACAAACGGAGCCGACCCTCTCCCACCCTTGATGGGGCTCAGGACAAAGTTCTCCAACCCTTACTCAGCTCAACCCAAGTTACTTCAGCTAACCCTGAAGTTCTCCCTGGGCTGCCATCTGTGGCCAGCACAGACTAAGCCCTATCACGTCGGCCCTCCAAACCAGCCCAGTACACACGCACACCGCCTCTTTACCCCCGCGCTGACAGCCTGTCTTTAGGAGCTTGTCTTTTATAGCAGACTTTTCAAACTGTGTGTGAAGCTTTGGATCCCGCCAGCCTATGCCGCCCCTCAGGAGCATGAGTTCTGCAGATTTATTCTCCACTGCGTGGATTTGGGCATCTCATCCGATTTGCCCTAAAAGCAGCCTCCCTAGAGCTTGAGCAAGGACCGCTGCCTCTGCGCATGGGGAGCCTCCTCTTGCCTCTCCCTAGAAGACAGGGCTGATTTCTCTACTTCCATCCCGAAAAGGCAAGTCTTTCCATGTGGAAGAGCAGTGGATTAGGCTGGAAGTCCTTGGCTGGAGGACACAGCTCTCACCAGCGGTGTGACCTTGGATAAATCACAGAAGTGCCCTGAATCTTAGTCCCTTTTTCATCCATAAAATGAGACTGCCAGGAGGGTGAGGGGAGATCATGCCTGGGGACCCCCCACTGCCATCTCCGAAGCCCCTGGTCTCTCTGTGGGGGACCCCGCCACCCTGTGAGATTGCGTGTGCGCCCTCATTTTGCAGAGCTCTCTTGGTGTTGTGTATGAGAATGAGGAACTTTGGTGGCAGAGTTTATAAAAGAGTGAAAACCGAAGAAGAAAAAACAGCCAAGACATATGTAAATAAATGTCATCATTATTTCCCACAGGTCCCAACTCCCAAAGGGCCAAAAGACCCAAGCCAGCAGAGACCCCAACGTGGCTGCTACAGGAGAGTTGGAGAGTTTCAAAAAACCCCGGGCCTGGGTCACAAGGAAATACAAAAATGGGGTCAGAGGGTGGCAGTGGGGGTAGGGGTGGGGTGGGACAGAAAGGATCACTTTGTATTCAAGTCACACAGATGGCCTTTTCAACAATAAATAGTTGTGTTCCCATCCTCCCAGCTCCTCGCTCCAAGACACCAAACCAAGACAATTGGCCCATCAGGAAAGAGGCCATTGTGTGCGCTTCTGAGCATGATTTATGTGGAGGGCGGGGCTGGCCGTGTTTCCCGTGATTATGACTCTCAAAAGCCATCTAAGCCATCTCGATAGCGTGTCCATCATCCTGGACGGCGGGACGGACTGGGATGGGAAGAGCAGTGGCCACCCGGTCATATTTCATGTTCTCGAGTCCGTGGAGCCAAATTAATTGTTCCATTGATCGGAGAGGAAGAGCAGCAATGGCACTGTGGCTCGCCACAGTCCTGGGAAGGCCGGCCGGGCCCTCCAGGGGCTGATGTCCACGCCCCCACTAGCAGCAGGGCCTGCGACCCTGCCACGAGCCACCGCTGCCTCCAGAGCTGGGTGCTGCTTTCAGTCTCCATCCCCCTGGGGCCAGCGCGCCTGTCCTCTGCACCTGTCTGGCGGACAGAGCCGGCTCATCAGGCCTGGGAGAGACAAGCTTGTTGCCTTTGCAGACAGCCGGTTCTCCTGTGTTCACATTCTTAATGTCATTTCGGGAGGGAATCAAATGAAATCAAAGTACAGCTTGCTGTCTGCGCAGACCCAGCTGCTCGGCCTCCCGCAATTAACCCTGAGGCTCACAGACACCGCGTCGCTGATCCCAGTTCAGGCCTCAGGCCAAGTCCACTGCCCTGCCGGCTGGGGGTGCTGGCCGGGTCGTGGGCAGACACACCCCATCCTGCTAGGTTGCGGCCATGGCTACACTGCTGATCTTTTCTAGGCTGTGAGGAGAAGTGGAGGTGAGGGATGCATTCTCTTCTGCGGCTCCCTTCTCGGGGTTCATGTAGCCACAGACGCTGAACAAAAACTCATCAGGACACAAGACCCTTCTCTAAAGATACTGAGGCCATACCGGAGACCACCCAGAGGGGCTTTTCTGGCTTGAGCCACCTCTCCAGGCTCTCTGACCCCCTTTTCAATGCTAGCGACCCTCATCCCACTCACATTCTCCTGTGTGTGAGCCAGGCGACTCACCCTGTGGCCTTAGGCTTCCCTTCCTCTAGGTCTAGCAGTCAGAAAGGGCCAGTGGCTGCAGCTGGGGTGCAAAGGGCCGTGAGCAGGCGCATCTCTAATCACAGTTCCCTCACTGGGCTTTCTCCACTAGGGTCGCTGAGCCCCACCTGCCCCCTTTGTCTGCTGCTGGGAGCTCTGCAGAAAGCAAACCGACTCCATATGCTGCGGGCCGCGTGTTCCTGCTGCCTCTCAGGCCGGCCAGCATGGGACGGAGGACTAGCACGGGTAAGACCTACTGAGGCCAGGGGGCTGTGACTGCCCCAGGCGAAGCACCCACGGCTGCCAACTCCCAATTCCAGACGTCAGCACTGGTCCCTAGTCAGGCCTGATGAGGAGAGGGCTCTGTGAGGGAAGTCCCAACCCTCACTGGCCTCCACAGAGAAAGAAGACACAGGATGAGGGTAAGGTGAGGTGGGGCAAGTGGAATGACCTCATCTTATTCCAGAACCTCTACCATGTCCCAGGGTCTGGGCGTTCATGTGCCCACCTCCACAGCCCCCCTCAACCCTCACCTGGAGGACTGAAGGAACCTGCTATATAATCATCCTACATGGGCCCCACTTTGGGCTCTCTGATCTAGAGATGTTCCTGTGAGGCTCGGTGACTCCCTTTCTCAAAAGCTCCCAGTGGCTTCCCACTGAATCTAGAATAACTTGCACAGTCCCGCGTGATTCCCGGCCACCTGGGCCTCGTCCTCACTGAGAGCTCCAGCCTCGCTGGCCCGGTCTGTTTCCTGTAGCAGGCCCAGCCCTCCCATGCCAGGTCCGCTTCACAAGCTGTCCTGTTTGCCTGGGACGCTCCCCAGAGTCCTGGATAGCTAACTTTACTGGCCTGCAGGTTGCAGTTTAAAAGTTACACTCTTCCCCTGTGCCCACTCACGTAGCAATCTAAATACTGGTTTCTCTTAAAGGATTCTGTTCTTTTCCTTCACAGACTATCAATCGTGTGTGCGTGTGTGCTGGTACTGATTCGTATTTAAGGCTCGCTTCCCTCCTAAGGCCGCTACCTTGATAATCACAGAGACCCAACCATCCCGTTCTCCACAGCACGTGCAGCCCCTAGCACAAAGCCTGGCACAGATGGCCCCTAATATCCACCGAATGGATGAACAAACGAGTGAAGGAGTACAGATGAGAAATGAGTGCCTGGGTGGAGGAATCTTCTGGCAGCGGGGCACTGTGGCACTGTTCTCCATCAGGGCTGACCTCTTCCATCCCCTGCTGTCCCCAAGGCAGGCGCTGGAACCACCACCAGAAATTCAGGTGCTATTTGTCCTTCTTCCTTGCAGGGAATAAGCTTGTGAGTCTTCTCCATTTGGGACCTTCGGAAGCCAGTCTGCGCATGCCCACAGGGCCCCTCACACCACTGTGGTCCTTTGGATGCCAATCCACACACACCTGTGGGGTCACTCCCTTCAGATGACCCCAGTTGGGCCCACCATCTTGGTCCTCCATTTTGGGTCCAGTTGAGGTGAGGTCACTGTGTGGTAGGGGATGCCCAAGAAAGGGTTAAGTTGCCAGAAGCAGAGTCCCGCCCTTGGGTTTGCTCAGCCAATCAGAGTCTGTCCTGATGAGGTAAAGCTTCTATCCTGGGTAGCATTGGTTGAGTTGGCCAGCCCCATCTCCTGCTGGAGAGAGCCATAAGGGTGGAGTTTCTGTGGAACCAGACAGAACTGGAATTAGCTTGCTGTCTACTCAGGCCAGGGCTGCCTGGCTCCGGGACCTGCCCCTGTTCCTGCTCCTTTCTAAGGTGCTCAGAGAGACCCTGGCAGCTGGGGCCCTTCTCTAGCTGCCTGTGGAGACGACAAGGAGCAGCGGCCTGCACCTTAGGGTCACATCTGAGAGAAGTCTCACAGAGCAGGCCCAGGAGGCCTCAGTTTCCCTGCCTGGGCCCCGGAATTGGGCAGGTGGCTAACAGGAAGTGACATGGAGCAATTGCCACTTGGGCTCGAGAGTGACAGTATTCAGTTTTGCAACACAAGGCCCCTTGATGCAGCTTCCTATAGAGCTGTAACTTGGACATAATGATAAGAGCAGCTAGTTCAGAGTTCTCGTGCGCCACTTGGTAAGCACATTACCAGCGTTTAATCCTCATGAAAACCCTGTTCACTCATCTACTTTATGGATGAAAAAGCTGAATGTCAGAGGCTTGGTGCCTCACCCGAGGTCTCAGAGCGGTAAGAGTTGGCACCTCCTGTATCACTTGTTAGGTTATTTTTGAGCTGTCTGTTGGCATATCTGTCTCCACTGGACTGCTCTCCAGAGGACAGAGGGTGATGGTTTCATCCGTGTGTTCCCACTATGGAGTCCTGAGAATGGGGAGCACAGGCTGCATGGTGTCCCCCCACCACACACACACACACACACACACACTGCTCACCCCTCACGGCTGCACCAGAAGCCTACTCCTTTCAGAGGCTTCCCCTCACCCAGGCCAGCCCTGTGCACGTGTTGGGGTTCATAAAGGCCACTGAGTGGGTGATGACTGTGAAGCCGAAACCCCACTGCACCATCCTACGCGCTGTCACCACGGCCTCTAATGCTCGGATTACAACTCTGGTGCCCCTGTCAAGTCTGTGCAATTAAAGCAGAATTCTGTAAGGGCCGGGACCAGGACTCATTCATCTCTGTGATCCCAAAGCACCAGAACTGGCAACAGAGCAGGCATTTATTATGTATAATTGATTGAATAATCAAAGTAATATAAATCTGTCTACCCCTGTTTGCTAAGAATCTCAGCAGTCCCCAGGACCTCCGGCGAGTGTCGATGAGAAGCGTTACGGAGCAGGGGGCTTAGTTAAAGTGGCTCATTCCAGGGATGAAAGCTAGGGCCTCGCAGGGAGATCATGAAGCAGAGAGGCGGCAGAGGTCTGATGAGGAAGGGGTGAGCGACAGCAGGGGAAGGCGAGGAAGTGGGTCACACAGGCCACCCCAGTGCGGCTGAGAGCAAGCAGGAAACAGGCAATGGAGCCCAGGGAAGGGGTGAGGTGAGCGCCTGCCCGCCTGCCTCACTGTATTCACCCTGCCACAGCCAAGACCCCCACACTGTAACCCGCAGGCCACAGGTACCCCAAAGACAACACAGAAAATCTGTGCCTGCCCCTCCCTAGCGCCAAGAGGGGAGCAGCCCCGGCCCCAAAGATGCAGGAATCTGCAGGGCTCGGCTCCCTCCTGGAGTCTGGATGGCTGGGCCCTGAGCTTTCATGGCACCGCAGAGCTGCAGGAGCTGGAAAGAGCCCCCGGACCAATGCACACAGGGACAGCTGAGGCCCCGGGCGGCGTGGCCAAGGTCAGGCTGCAGGACGGGCACTCCTGTCTCTCATCGTCCTGTGAATCATCTTCCTCCGACTCCCTTGCTCCTTCCCAACACGCATTTCACTTCACGGCAAACCACATGGACTGTATTTTGTAAGTTAGGGGGGATCTTTACATTCCTTGAGACGTTTGAAGAAATCCCCATATCAAGTTGTCCCCATATCAAGAGCAAACACTTTAGGGAGGAACAGAAGAAGGAAGAGAAGGGGCAGCAGGTCACTTTGGGGTTTGCAACTCCTGCGCCCCTGTCAAGTCACTGCAATTAGACCCGGCAAACCCCTTTCCCCAAGGAGGTGTGGATGGGAAGGGTGGGGCAGTGATTCCCTTTGTTCAGAACAAGGTGGGGAATCACTGAGAGAACAAAGAAAAGGCTTTTTAAAAGGTAGGGTGAGCGAGGCCTTCCTGGTGGCACAGTGGGTTAAGCAATGCACTATGAGGCAAGCTGCAGGAGTTCGATCCCTGCTGCCGGCCAGGGAGGGGACCCACATGGCGCAGCAGACCTCTCCTGCCGTGCCCGCTGCTCCCCTCAGCAGTGTGTTTCAGTCAGTCTGCCTGTTCTGTTCCCCACTCTGTCTCTGGTAAACACGCTCACCTCCCGCACCTCTGGTCTGTACCCCAGTTCTTGAATGCATAAATAAATAAATCTTTAAAAACAAAATAAAAGGTAGGGCGCGCCACTGGTCAAGCAGGACTCTTTCCTGAAAAGCTGATCGCCCGGCTTGGCTTGCCTGCCCCTCTTCTCTCTGCCTGGCAGGACAGCAGCCCCCGTGGAAAGGCCACAGCCCGGCCCTGGGACGGAGGGTCTGGTCACCTCTGAGTTGTCAGACCGAAGCGAGCTGAGCACAGGTGGACGACCTGCTGGCAGGTTGGTCGGTGGCCAGCCCAGTCACTGAGCTCGTACAGCACTCCTAGAATACGTGGGGCTGGGCAAAGCTGTCTTTACCACAACTTCCCGTTCGGGAGCACTGTGAAGACTCTAGAAGGAGGACATCGCTAAGACTCTTCAGGAGTAGATGGGGAGTGGGGAGCAGAAGGCTGGGAGTGAAAGCCCCGCAAGGGACCTGCCTTGGGGTGGCAGCCCTGCCTTCTCAGGGGAGTAGACCCCGTGGGTGTGCACGGCTGCAGCAGCCCAGCTCTCAGGGGCAGAGCTAGTTCTGAGGCTATTCCAGCAGCGAGGCCCAACTTCCTTACCTTCCAAGAAGGCCCGCAGCCCAGGACACAACTTCTCCATTACACATAGGATGCCCCTATGTGGAGACAGGGCCCTGAGGTCACACTCTGAACACTTTCAGGGGCAGCAGGTCAGGCCCCAGTCCTACCGGGCAGGCGCAGAAGCTGTTCTGGAAACCCAGCCTGACGCTGGTCCCCCACAGAGATGGGGAGAGGCCCTCTGGACACAGAGAAGGCTGCTGCCAGCGTGCCCCAGGGCCTGCAAACTCTGACGCTGGGGTAAGAACTCTTTCCCCCAGACCAGGAGGAGCTCACCCAAAGAGAAAGCTAGGGAGTGCGCGTTCCCCCTGTGAGCCTCAGGGGCTGCACGATGAAGAGGGGATGGGCTAGAGTCTGACATCAAGGAGCAAGGCAGTCGGTCCTGTCGGTCCTGTCGGAGGGGATGTTGGCAGTGAGAACCAGCCAGGTGGCGTCTGGCAGCCCGGTGCAGTGGGAGCATCACAGCCCCTCCTGGTGGGCCGAGCACCTGCACACCAGGCCCCGGCTGCCCACTGTGCGTGCACAGTCATGGGTAACCTCCACAGACAGCCCTCTGGGGAGGAACCGTGGTCCCCATATGGGGACACCAAAGCACAGCGACTCACCCAAGGTCACACCAACCATCGGCAGCCAACGGTGACTCCAGTGTCATGCTCCACCCCCCCCTCCCCCGCCCTTCCTCATCAGAGTTAATCTTGCCCTCAGCCAGCATAAAACAAGATAACTGTCAAGTCTGGGGTAATGCAGTCCTCAGACGCTTACTTCTTCATAAAGTAGCTCCAGAGCCGCTGTCCGCCCCTCTCCCCACCTCCGGCCCTCAGCAGGCCTGTCCCCCGCTGCCCCACCACGTGCCTGCTGCCCGTAGCCGTGGCCTGGATGCATGAGGGAGAGCAATCAGGGCAGCGAGTTTATAAACTGCCACTCTCACTCATTCATTCCCTCTCCAGACCCAGCAGAGCAACTGCCGTGGCTGCTCCTGCAGACAAGCAGACCAAATCCCAAAATGGACAACACGTTACAAGAGAAGGGGACTGAGAGACTCACAGCTGGAGACTATGACTGTCTTGGGACTAGCATCAGGGTCAAAGCCCCCTCCATCCTCCTCCACAGGCACTGGCCAGATGAGAGGAGCCCTCCCCCACTGGCATCAGCTGGTCCATCTTCCTGAGGCCCCAGGGCCTTAGGCCCCAGAGAGCTCCACCTGGCTGTGGCCTGCCTCAAACTCCAGCGGCTTCTGCCACAACGTCCCCTCCCGGTGAGGTTGTGCCTCACCACTGTCCCTGGACCCGGTGGCAGAGGGGGCAAGCATGCCAGGCAGCAGTAAGGAAGCCAGTGCAAATTAGAGCTTGCCATAGGCAAAGCAAAGACCAGACCCGAGAACGGATGGGTCTGCACTCTAGTCCAGCACTGTCAAATCCACTCAATGGACCCGGGAAGGGCCAAGGGGCTGACATTCAAGCACCGGCTTCGTTGCCAAGAACTCGGTGCCCGGGTCCAAGTTCTAAGCCCAGACCGGTCCCAAGCTCAGTGTGGAGGCTGGGGGTCCAGGCTGGCGGCAGGAAAGTCAGGCGGCCAGGGCTGGGCCACTGGCAAGGCCCTTACCTTGCTCTCCAGGGGCGATGCCACCAGCTGCTGCTGCTTGGCGATGTTCTCCGACAGGCACCAGCACACTCTCTTCTTCTGCTCCTGCGAGTGCGCTTCCAAAGTGAATAAGCACTCGGCTTTCTGACGTCAGGGAAAACAGAGAAAGGGCCGGTCAGGGCTGCCTCCTGGCTCAGGGGGCTCCCAGGCCCAAGCCCATTCCTGGGCTCCGAGGGTGAGGCTGCAGCGAGGAGGGAGTGTCCGCTAAAAGCCACAAATGCACACTAATCCCTGGTGACATGGAGGTAGCCAGAGGAGCAGCGGGGGAAGCTGGTTCAGGGGGCCAGCTGGCGAGCAGAGCCCTGTGCCCACAGGTTGGGGGAAGGGAGGGAAGGGTGGCTTCCAACACAGAGGAGGCTTGTGGAGGGCCACAGGACAGAAATGGTGAGGTCACCCTCTGGGGACAGGCAGCACAAGGCAGCAGCTGGAGGAGCATGTGGGGACCCCAGGTCTCTGCTGCCAGGACCCCTCCCCAACCTCACCGTCTAATCTCAGGGCCAATTAGACGGGTGGTTGGGGGGACATATCGACAGAACCCAGACAGCAACTCGGTCCCTTTGGAAAGCCTTTGGCAGGCAAGCGCGCAGCCCTCCCACTGCCTGGCACACGAGCAGGGGCTGATCAATGACTGCTCAGGCCCGCGGAGTGCAGGGGCCATCTTCGCTATCATTTAAATCTTGCTTTGCTACTTAACCTCGTTAAAAGCTGCCGTCTTCCCAACTGAACTAGAAACTCTTTCTAGAAAGGACTTTTTCATTTGTGCCTAATACAATGCCTGATAAGTAATGCCCTTGGTGAACTCTGGGTCCCTGGGGGGACTTCAGCGATGAGGTCGAATCCAGGCCAGCTTTGGCACAAATACCAGGGAACTGCTGGGACCCAGGGAGATGCGGTGAAGCAGAAGGAGCTGGGGGTGGGTGGGGAATGGTACAGATACCCAGTATTAGCATCCACTCCAAGATGCTCTGATGGGGAATTGCAAGCTCTTTCTGACTCTGCTGGAATTTGGTTACAAGCCCACAGGGCTGCGTGGAGATGAACTCAACCACGGAGTTAAGCGCGTGAGCTGGATGGCTTGGAACAAAAGAAGACAGTGTTCCAACCAGTCTTTTGTTCTGCAGTAGGGCAGGCCTGATTCGAGACTCGGCTTTGCTCCTTACTGCCAACCTCAAGAAAGTCCGTAAAACAGGAATGATAATGACATCACCTATCTCTCCCAGTTACTGGGACACAGCAGTGAGGACAAACTCAGGCCTCAGCGGAGAGCAGCCACGGCCATTACTCAGGCCTTCACTTGTTGAATCAATATCTACTGAGCACCTGCTATATGTCAGGGTCTGTACCAGGCCCTGGGGACAAAGAGGGAAGTGATCGGAGGTCTTGCCCTCAGGTTGGGGAGCACAGACAATAACCTAGAACCAATGAAATCAGCGGTAGAATTAGAAATTGTGAAAAGACCCCAAAGGGGGGTCTGGCAAGCCGGCGCTCTGCTAAGGCCTCTCTGAAGGGGGAGCGCCAGAGCATAGGCCTAAACAGTAGGGAGCCAGCAAGGACAGTGCTTGGGAGAAAGTGCTCCTGGCAGAAGGAGCAAAGGCTCTGAGCTGGGGCGGGTACTGGCGCCACCTAATAACATTTGGGGACATTTCCCACTCTGCCACCCAACAGTCTTCAGGGCAGGGCCACCTCCCGTGTTGTGTTCCCAGGGTGCCAGCCCTTCCTCTCCCAACCAAAGTGCTCAGAGGCTCATTTTCCTGAAGGCCTCAGAGGAGAGAGGGAAGAAAGCCCCGCCCTTGGCTTCAGGGAGCTGAGTGAAAGTGGTTGGGCAATTCTGGAGCTACCACTAAACAGGTGGTAAACTAAACACTCCCAGCACCCCCAGTCCACTGCAGGGACAGGTGCACACAGCAGAAGACCTCTACATGCCCCAGGGAGAAGTCAGGTGGGGCAGACACCAGCCAGAAGTTCCTCTGTTTGCTGTCTCCTTCCCTCTGCGAGGGGAGGGGTGAGGTGCGGACTCTGGTATCTTCCAGCCTAGAAAGGCCACACTTTCAACCACAGAGCTGGTCCTGGCGGAAGCCTCCCAGTTCTAACTCCACCAATTTTTTTGACTTCAGCAAATCCCTAGCCTCCCTCAGCCCCAACTTCCCTCTTTCAGTTCGGAAGCAGGAATTTCCACAGTAACTCCTTTTACCTAATTACCAGTTTAAAGAGTACTGCATGTCTTTTAGCTTTAAGCCCTCAGCGCCACAGTCCTACGCACTACTGTTGAGGTAGTGCAGTCACACTGCAGTTGAGGTAGTGCAGGGCAATGCAGTTGTTCATGGGGAGGAGGTTCTTGGGATTATTAGTAAAATGGAGGTAACCATTTTACTCATTTTGGTGATGCTAATTCTGTGGCGCAGCACGGAGAGTGTGATTGTAACGCCAACTTTATGGAAGCGAAAAGCCCAAGCTCAGCGTAGCTAAGGGCCTCTCTGTTAGCTCATGGCCAGTGAGCAACAGAAAGCAGGCCCAGAGTCTCGGCAAGCTACCTGCTGAGACAGTCCTCCCCACAACACGGGGAGGCCATGTAGGAGGACCTCCCCCGTACCTTGCAGATGGACCGGAGGCAGCTCAAGTGCAAGAGCCCCAGGAGAATTCTGGGAACCAGTGGGCCTCAGAGCACTTGCAGGGCTCGCGGGCAGAAGTGCAAGAAAGCCTTCTCGTGCTGAATGGCTTTCTCCCAGCCAGAGACAACTGCGCCCCAACCCTGAGACACCCGCCTCTCACCCAACCACACACCCTGCAGGCACTTGACCAGCAATGTCTTAATGCTTCTTCCAACAGCCTTGCAAAGTGGCAGGTATGGTTACCTCCATTTTACTAATAATCCCAAGAACCTCCTCCCCATGAACAACTGCATTGCCCTGCACTACCTCAACTGCAGTGTGACTGCACTACCTCAACAGTAGTGCGTAGGACTGTGGCGCTGAGGGCTTAAAGCTAAAAGACATGCAAGGCTAGAGGACCCCAAAAGTCTTCTGAGACCACAAGGACCGACACCCAGGCCCGGCCCAGAGGTGTGGGATGCCTGTCTTAGAGTGGCAATGCTTTTCTCTAGGTGCTGCCCGGAGCTCTGGACACTGGCCTGGCAAGATGGAGGGCAGCAGCCATCGCCTACCACGGAGGCTAGTGCCCGACCGCCTATGCCTGGCTATGTCAGGGAGCTCTCGTAGTCTGTCTTAATCTCAGTCCAGATCCAACTCATCAGTTTCAGCGCCGGTGTGTAATGATGTGCCCTCAATACCAGACTCCAGGGCCATACCCATAAGCCACCCTGCAGGCCTCCTTGACAGCTAGGGCAGGACTGCCTCACTGCACGGCGGCTGGCGTAGCACAGACTGCAGATGCAGCAGCACTGGGTCCAGACTTCTGCATTTAAGCATGAACATCCCCAAATCCAAGCAGAAACCCAGCTCCCCTTGGCCTTTTTAAAAGCCCCAGTTTGCCTCCCTGTTCCCGAATTAACCTTATGTTTGTAAAAACTAAAACTAAAACTCTTCTGCTATTATATCAGTTTGTCCATACACTTTGGCAAACCTTCTCTCCTTTAATCCAGTTCCCCTGATGACCCTATGACAGAGGAAGCCAGGAAGGCACAGATGTGACCATTTTTCAGATGAGAAAACCAAGGCCCAAAGAGATTAAATGAGTGGCCCCAGGAGGTCCCCAGAGAGGTAAGAGGCAAGTCTGCCTTCTGCCATCCAGAGCCTGTGATCTTGCCACACCTGGGTAGCTGTATAGGTGCATTACCAAGAGTGTGAGAGATTCCTCTTAGCGTTCTTTTGCAAGGATCGATAAATCGTTGGTGTTGTCTCTAATGGAGAGTAAATGAATATAAAAAGCTCTCTCCCGTTAGGAAGCTGACAATAGTAGCAGCTACATTTATTGAGCACTCACTGTGTGCCAGGCTGTGCTAAGTGCATTGGACACAGGAGCTTATTGAATCTCATTTAATCATTACAACAGCCCTGCAAGGCCAGTTCCCTAGGCTTTATTTCAGAGATGAGATCCAGATCCCTGCGTTGGGAATGAGACAGGTTTAGGCAGATGGGGAAGCAACAGAGCCAAGATTCAGAGATAAGCCTTCCTAATTCCAAAGTACAGACTTTTAAATTAAGGGAGCCAGCTTCAAATTCTAGGTTAAAAAATGGTCCCTGACCCCGCATGCCCTCTGGTCCAAAGCTCCCTCCCTGTCCCCAGCCCCCATGCCCTGGAGCCAGTCCTGGGCCTCATCTGTCTCCTAGATGCAAGGAGATAAGGGACACCTGTCCAGGAGAATAGAGACCCCAGGGTAAGGAACAACTCCACCAGGACGGTCAGAGCTGGGGAAAATCAGAACTGCTGCCACCCAGGCTATGGGGCTTCTCCATTCAAATCTTGACTCCCTCACCCTGGTTCCTTCCCTGGGTGCCACTGCACACCAGACAATGAAGGGAACCTGCTTGGAAACGCCAGCTATGACGTGAGTGCAGGGTTCTCCGTGGGATCCAAAACCACTGTGCAAGACAGTCCCAGGCTGCCGAGCAGCCGGCATCTTGTCTTCCTGCCTTACAGACATGCCTCTCATAAATAGCAAACCATTAAGAGAAAAGAGAGGCTTCTGGCTGCCTGTGAGCTTCCATCCTCCAGCCCCTTGGGGTCAGATCACCTGGCACTTTGCTGAAATAAAAGGCCCTGGATCAATATCCCTTCATCAATCTTTGGAGGGCTAAAAGGTCACAGCTCCCAGGAAGCCAATGAGCAGAAGTACTTTTCTCTGGGAAAAACAAAACCCAACCTGGCAGGAAGCTCGCTTGGCATTAAAAGATCCTGGAGCCTAATTTCAGGCCCTGCCAGAGAGAATCAGAGTCTAGGGGATGTGAGGCTGGAGGGGCAAATAAATGTTTATATTATCAGAGACATGAGGTTGCAAATAGAACATTCACTGAAAATTGAAAGTAATTGGTGTGGCTCAGTGGCTCTCAACTTTTTGATCCCACATGACCTCTTTGATTAAACCCCTGATTTAATATTTTGTCTACCAAACCATATCAAGTATTAAGTTGTTAGCCCAATTTTACTCCGCAAAGACAAAACAGTGCCCATCAGAGCTTCTGATTAGAGATAACTAGGAACACCAGTCAGGATAGCCGCGGCGTGGGGACCAGTCACTCCGCCCCAAACACAGACACCTGATGTTTTCTTTAGCTGGTGGTACCCGGCCCAGGTAAAGGCACAGTTACCTTCAGGCCTTCTGAAACATGACGAGCTCCCCTGTAAGAGAGGCTGTGAGTAGGACTTTCTGGAGAAAGAGGAAGGAAGAGTAGGTACAAGAATCAGAGCAGCCTGTACAGGGAAGGCCATCACATACATAGGGCGAAGCACAGAAGTCAGCACCCGCCCTCACTGGGAGCCCTGAGGGGCTGGAGACCCAGAGTGGGGGTGCACGGCCCTTCCCGCCCCTCGAGCACATGCGTGTCCACTGTCCTAGCCAGAGGGCAGAGAGGCAGAGGTAAGGGCTGCGCGTCTGTTCTGCCGGGCAGGAAACTGCCATCCCGGACCTGCCCACGGCCACTGCACCTGAGGCTGTGCGAGAACCAAACCCAGCATTACCCCTCCAGCACCGGGTCAAGATCTGCCTCTTCCAATTCAGAGGAAGGACTCACCTCTGCTAGATACAGCACACAGAATTTCAGGTCTTCTGAAGAGCCTTTGAGGGAACAAAAAGTAAGCCTTGCGTTAGAATTAGCACCAGAGTCTCAGCACTTTGCTAGCGCGCAGCCAGCTGTGTCACCCAGAGGCCTGTGTATGGCACTTCCTGGAAAAAGAGGAAGAAAGGGGGCAAGCCCGGAGACAGGGAGCCCTGCGTGGTGGGGGGCGGGGGGGCGATACTAACACCCAGGTTCAGGCACAGCTGTACGGGCTCTGCTACAGGTCGGTAGCCTGAGGAATGCTGAGGATCCCTCCACCCCCGCAAGGAGAGGGACCTAGGTGTATGCTTCCTCGAGCATCAACCAGCGAGCTGTCCGCCCTGGCAGGTGCCCTTCCCGCGCTGCCTCTGATGGGACCTGGAGGCAGCGCATATTTGGGGCTTTCCTTTAAACACTGCAACTGACTGCCACAGTTTGAAATTCGGCGAGGATATACGCAGTGGCCAGGAGAGCCCTGCTTCCCGCCAAGGAAGTCACGGGCCATGCGGGAGCCTGGTCCGCGCTGGGCAGAGCCTGGAGAAGCTGCCCAGTCCAGTCCCAACCCCGTGGTGTGCCCTCCTAGGACCTGCTCACCCCTGGACTCAAATCCCAAACCCACCCCTTCACCACGACCCTTCCACCTGGAGGGGCTGTGACCACTCCCCTCCTAGAGGGCGCCTGGAGAGGGGTTTCCGGTCCAAGTCTGAGTCCTCTCAAGCCTGGTCCAAGGTCCTAACTCCACCACTTGAGTCAAGCTGGGAGTGTGCGCACTCCACTTTCCAGATGCGAAGGGAGATGGATTTGCAAGACGCGCACTGAGTGAGACACGCGGCTGGGCGGAGATGCGAGCAGGACTGCCAGCCTCCAAAACCCGCGCTGTGACCTGCGCCACGGTGGCAGGTGACTCGGTCCACAAGCTTCAGAGCACCAGGACTGCGGACCACTCCCAGCCTGGGGGAAGGTTTCCTGGGTTTGGACTCAGAAAGGGAAGAAAGAGCTCTCTGGGAGGTGGGAACAGCTTAGGCAAAGGCAGGGAGCTGAAGCCCAGAGCGGGGCTCCGGGACAGCGGAACCCACCTCTGCTCCAGGGCGCCCCCCTGACTGCTGCTCAAAACCTGGCAGCACTGCCCAGGGGGTGACTCCGCTGGGCACAGGCCAGGCGTGGTTCATAGCTTCCTGTATTTCAAACAATCAACCTCACCAGGCAGGTGGTTGGGGGGGTGGGGGGGCGGAAGCCACTGCATGGCGTGTACAATAGCAAGCACAGAGTCTTGGAGAACTCAAGAGTGCCCAGTGCTAAGTGCCAACCACCGTGCCAGGGCTTTGCATGGATAAGTTCAGCCCTCACGAAACCCCTGTGAGAAGGGGTTGTTGGCCTTCACGCTTCATGTGAGAAAACTGAGGCCCAAATGGGTTGAGTAACCTGACCCCGGCCGAAAGGGGAAGAACCAAGATTTCCCCGCAGGAAGGCTGGCTCATGACATAAGCCTTAACCTGCCCCTTTGTCCTCTCCAGAAACCAGCCCAGCACTCAACTCAAAGCAGTTCCCTCTACCCATACTTGCATCAAAGAATTATCAGAAAAACCCAAGTGTGTTGCAAAGCAGAGGTGGCAAGTGGGCCAGGCAAAGCCCTAAGGACGGTAGTGAGTGAGAACCCCAGGTGGGGGCAGCCCAGGACCCCACAGAACTGGTGCATGGCACTCCCGTGGGTGAAAGTAGCCTATAACCAGCCCTGAAAGCCAGGGCCAAATAAGAACAGCCCACAAGTAAATGGGGGTTCACTCTGGATGGAGAATAAGTCCTTCTACTCCTCCCACTTAGAGATGGGCTGGGAGGGAGAGAGCCCTGCCTACGTGCCATCTTGCTTAAGGGCCCTCTAATTTCAAAGCTACTGCCAGGTCCTTGCAGTGCCAAGGATGGAGATGGGGAGGGGGTGAAAGTCATTTCCTTTGTGACACTTCCTGACTTTCCAGAAACAGAAAGATCTATGTAAGGAAATAACAGAAGTTTGGGTTTTAGAAGCTGGCAGAAGAGAAGGTTCTTGAAGGGAGGGGAAAGCCAAGGAGATGGGGCCACGGGGAAAGAGGATGCAGAGGTTGGGTCTTGCAGCCCCGGACATACTCCCAATGGCGAGGATGACTGACAGCTTGCTTGGACAGCTTTTCTGTGCTGTGACAACTCTGCCACCACCCTTCTGTGCTCCCCCGCTCGTGCTGGCGGCACCTCGAGGGGAGGATGGAATGGGGGCAGAGCACAGCAGGCCTCAGAACGCCACAAAAGACGACCAGTCTCAAGAGCCGAGGGTGCCAGGAAGGAGCAGCAGCTGCAGAAACACAGCTGCGAGGTGGCTGACCAAGGACAGAAGACTCAGTTCCACCAGAAACCCTTCTGGAACACGACACTGGGTTCTGGAATTCCTAGAGCACGGACGTGGGTCTTGTGTCAAGAAAAGGGAGAGGAGCAGCACGCATCTGGGTTTTCCCTCTACCCCTCTGACTGCTTCACCATTCTGAAATTTAACTAGGAGTCACTGATTCCCGGGTGGGCCTTGTTCCCACCAAGGAAGGTGAAGGCCGTGCAGGGGGCTTCCAAGCCATGGTGGGGGCACCTAGAGAGGGGTTTCCGGTCCGAGTCTGAGTCCTCTCAAGCCTGGTCCAAAGTCCGAACTCCACCACTTGAGTCAAGCTGGGAGGGTGCGCACTCCATTTTCCAGATGCAAAAGTGAGGCCGGGGCGGGGAGATGGATGCACAAGACGCGCACTGAGCAAGCGGCTGGGCGGAGATGCAAGCACAGGACTCGCAGCGTCCAAAACCCGCGCTGTGACCTCTACGTCTCACTTCTGTCCCTCTCCTGGCGTGGTCACTTGTCATTCTACCAGGCCCCAGCTCTGGAGGCCAGCATGCATCTCTCCATGCCCTGGGTGGCCAGTCCTGGGCTCTGCAGGCTCAGAAAATGTCAACCACTGAATTTAACTCCAAGCAGCCCAGCAGCTGGGACCTGAGCAGCTGGGTTTCCAAGGCCTGGCTGGCACCCTGCCCCCCCAGGGTAGACGGGAGCCCAAGAATCAGTTAGACATTTCCAGGCCATTCTGAGAGACTGGAGCAGGCCAGGAAGACACGTTGTGGGCGGGATGCTGGCCGCCTGGGAGGCAGAAACACAAAGAGCCATAAGGCCAGTGGGCGGCAGAGGCAGGAAGAGACCACAATGGGCCCCGGCTGACCGGAGATGTCCCAATTGTTAGCGCCAGCTCTCCGCCCATTCCCACCACACTGTCATTCGGTCCTGCTGAGGCTCGGGAGAAGCTGGACAGGAGGAGCAGAGCAGACTAAGTGGCCACCAGTCAGAGCACGCGGGGAGCTATGCGCCTCCGGCCCCAAGCTGCGGCAGCCTGCGTTTCTGGGCTCCTTCCGGTCACCCATTCATCCACCCAAACTTTTACTGGGCACCTGCCATGCTCTGTGACCCAGACGAGCCCTGGGAGTCCACCTGACCGGCAGAGCTGAACACCCTCCGGGAAGGGACACGAGGGTGTCCCTGGTCCCTGGGCGGCAGATTCTGCAGGCCCGGCCAGCAGGAAAGGTTGGGTGTGCACCTAATTCACCATCCTCTTTGCCCCAAGTGGAACTCGCCACATGTGCTAGCTTGAAAGAAACCAGCCACCTAGGCCCCGTGGCAACATAACTCAAAGGCCGTCTGCCAACCGAAGCCCAGCAGAGGACCCGGGTGCGTGGCTAGAAAGCCTCACCGGCCCCTTGCTGCTGCGCCGGTCGCTGGGGGCACAGGGGAGGCAGCAGGAAATCGGGCACCAGGATTCAGGACACTGGGTCCTGCAGCCCGACGCTGACGGCAGGAAGAAGATGCACTGGATTCCTGTCAGTCTCGGGTGAGCAGGGCAGAGGGGAGAGGTGCAGGCTCCCTAGTGCCAGAAGAGAAATCCAGGCGATGGAACGTGCCCGAGTCATTTCCTAAGCGCTCAGCAGCCCTGTGGCTCCCAGCTTCACCGTGCTGGCTGCCTGGCTGATGCTGCCAGAGAAGGGCAGGGCGACCTGTCTACACCGAAGCGGATGCCCAGCAGACCAAAGACGGGAATGCATATGTGCACGCACACCCCCCGCCCGGCCTTGCCACCCTCAGCTCTCATCCAGCTTGCCTGCCATCCGCGGGGGGAGGACCTGGCGTCCAGCTCAAGCGAGCCATGCCCATATGGGGTGTCACTCACTTTCGACTCAGCACCCGGAAGGTTTCTCTGCCACACGTCAAGGCCCCGAACCAACCAGCCTGACCCCTTCCACGCAGTGAAGATGAAGCCTGCCTGGCCTCTCACTTCGAGCCTTGGGTGTGGGGCTCCAGGAGGCAAAGACCCCCATTTGGAAGAGCCCTGAGAGGTGGCGGCAGGACATTCCGGTGTTGTCCACCTTCTCCGGCAACCTCCGGCTTCTGTCTGGGGATGTCGGCCTTCTGGGCGGGGACACAACAGACTGGCACAACCCTCGGTCCCAGTCAGAGAAACTGAAGCCCAGAACAGGGAACGCGCAGCTGAGTGCACATAATTTGTTAGCAGCGAAGCCCAAACCAAACACCCCATTCCCAGTTACTATCCTCAGCTCACCCACTGCTCACTTCGCCCCACCCCAATCCCCACCCAAGCACAGCCAGGCTGCCTGCCTTTCCCATCCCATCTTCCCTTTCTCCTCTAGCAGGAGGCTGCGTACAGGAGGGCCCTAGGCTGCAGCCCAGGATAGGTGGCGAGCAGGACAGAGCAGAGCTAAGGTCTCACGATCAGCCGGCAGGGGTGACAGCACTGTCCTGAGAGCCCCCCGGGCTGGCTGCAGTTGAAGTCATCTGAGCTGGGTGTGGGCAGGCCCCCAGAGGAAAAGACCTTTTACTGCGTATGCGTGAGAGACAGAGCCAGAGACGGGAGACAGAGAGGCCCAGACAGAGAGGCAGAATGAGGAGTAGGAGGGAGGGAGAATGGGCATACCGGGGAGCGGGTGCAGCGAGAGGGAGGGTAGGGCAGTGACGAAACCAAGGGCAGAGTCCTCTGAGTTCGCACCTGCCCCTCCCGCGGGCACAGGAGAACTCTGGAAGGCCAGGGCGTGGACTGCCCTTCTCAGGGGCTGCCCCTCGCACTGACCTGGTCAGGCCGAGCCTGCCCTCAGGAGGGGGCCAGCCCTGAGCAAAGTGGCTTGCTCCCTGCACCCGACTCTGCAGCCGAAGTGGCCGGCAGGCAGGAGAAAGCCAGAGAAGGAGAAGCTGTAAGTGACTTCCTGTGTGGCGGCAGAGTGGAGGTTCTCACACGGCCCGGGTTTCTAAGGAGGAAGAGCAGCACGGGCACCGAGCACACAGGACGGGGTTCGCAAACAGGCAGGAAGTTTCCCTGGAGCAAAACCCGTCAAAACAGAATTCTTTCGTTGGGTAATATTTTCCTCCCTACCCCTGTCATCCATGCTCAAAGAGGTCTTGTTGTTGTTTTCATTAATCTGGGAGAGGAAACTGAGCCCCTTTCAGCAGAGACCTTAGGCGCCAAACCAAACCTCTCCACGAACCCTCCCAACTGGCTTTCCGTTCCCGAGTGGACAGGGCATGATGGAAAAATATGGGTAGAGATTCACTTCATGCTCCCTTGTGCTCCAGCTTGCCAGCGCCCGGCCATCCCTGCCCCAGCTCCCCGGGCTCTGGCCAGGGGACGCAGTGAGTGCAGAAGGAACAGCGCTGTCCTGTCCCAGAAACGGCCAGCATCTGCTGAGCACATGGCGTGGGGCAGCACTTTGCACGTACGACCGAACTGAATCCTCCTAACAACCTCTGAGATCTGAGTCGTCTCCCACATTTACATGTCAGGAAACAGGCTCTGGGAGGTTGAGGAACTTGTCCAGAGTCGCGCAGGAGAGGGGGCACGGATAAGATCCAAACACTGGCCTATCTGATCCCAAATTCTTCCCACTCTGCCCCATGGCCTCTCAGAAACTTCTCTGGAAAGCAAATCTCAGACAAAGTTCAGGGTGGCTAGGGAGGCTTGCTGGCCTGAAATGGAATGTCCACGAGCCCACGAGCCTGGGGGCAGAAGATGACCACGGGGAAGAACCCAGGCTGAGCATGCAGGCCAGCGGAGGAATGGACCGAGAGCAGGTGGGACGGGCCCGGGGCTGCTCAGATACGCGTACCTTCCTGAAGCTTCACACTCTGGAGGTAGAGGGGGTTCCTCAGCACGTTGCAGCGGCCTGGCTCATCCTCCTTGGTGAAGAGCAGCAGGTCCGAGTAGGCGAACAGGGTCACCTGTGTCGGAGGAAGCAAACAGGCCTGGCTGCTCTGCGGCCCCAGAGGCCAGGAGCCACGACCTCCCCCGGAGGGCTGGGTAACAAGTCCTGTCATCTCGGTAGAGTCTGGCCTGCAGCGACTCTGCCCCTTTGCAGTTTCCTCTACTGCCACTCCTCGGAGCGGGGAGACGTAAACCGAATAGAAAACAACCCTCACCCTCCATGGCAGATGGGCCCCCACAACGCTCCTCACAGCCCGATGCTCCCACAGGCCCACCTCTGGGACCAAACACCCCCGGACTCCCCAGCCTAGCACCCTGAGCTCGGAGTCATCCTTGAGCTGTGGGAGGCTCCACTTTTGCTTGTATTTGCCTCAAAATATCTAGCTGGACAAGCACCGGACTTGGAATCAGAAGTCACGAGGTTCCAGTTCTGCTAACTTACCATGGAAAATTGGTTAAGTTCCCTGGACACCCCCAGTCTCGTCATCTATGCAAACGGGACCCTCCTGCCCAGTTCACTCCTAAGCTCCTTTCACAAGCTCTGTGTAGACTGAGAACTAAAGCATTGTGCAATGGAGGTATTGTTACCAAATCCCTTGCGGGTAGTTCTAACTGCATTAATGTGCAATCAGTTAAAAACAAACAAAAAAACCCAGCCAGTTACTTATGCTCCAAAATAGACGTGTACATAACTTTTATCTCTTTTATGACTAGCTGCTCCAAAAATAAAGGAGAAAGCTATTTTCAGACATTATAGGTTAACCAACAGGCATGCTCAGCATATTTTTATGCTTAAAAAAATCCACTTGATCACCTAATGCCGCTAAAGACTACACTGTTCTTTGCTTTGCAAAGCCGACAGTGGTCTTTGGTCATAAGCAAGAAAAGCCAATTTTAGGTTCTTTGAAGAAAACAAAGTATTATTAATCACGTGACCTTACTGTTCAGGTATCAAAACCCTTCACTTCTTCAGATAAGGTGAGTGGGCCGGGAGCGCTTGGCATGCACAGCCGAGGGCCACAGTGAGAGTGTACTGTGCCGCTGGTGAAGTTTGAAAAGTCGACATGTTGACATTTGGCTCTCAGACCGTTAAAGATGGCCTGCCAGCACCACCTCTAAGACCCTGCCCCACAGACGTGCGTACCACTCTCTATAAATAAGAACACGTGAGGATGTTCTCAGCAGCCTTTCTGGCACTGGGAAAGAAAGAATATAAACAACCATTAACAGAGGGTGAATACAATCAAGTACCCTGGCTTCACACGGCAGAACTGCATGCAGCCATTAAAGGAATAAAGGAGAGCTATGTGGGTAGGAAGGGAAATCTGTCTGTCACAAGTCAAAATAGTGCCATGTGCAAAAATACCTAGAGCAAAGCAAAATTATACATCTGCCTGTATTTAGACATTTTTTAAATCTCTAAGATACTCATCACACTCTTCACTCTGGGAAATAGGGTTTTACTTCATATGCTGCTGCTTAAATTGCACTACTTTGCAGCGGGAGTCTGTTACTTTTGTAATTTAAAAATGCATAAATGCTTTCTAAAGCACCCTTTGGCTCTTGAGCTTAGCACAAACAGCTTAGCACAACTTTGAGGGAAAGAGAGGATTTCAGGGTTGCGGGCCACAGAGATAACAGTAGGTGCCTTGTAAAGGCCTCCGAGGCGCAGAGGTGCCCCTGAGGACTTCGGACCCTGAGCTGGAAGGCGTCCTGGAGGTGACCCCTGTCACGCCCCTGCTCACATGCCTCTGCCCCAGCACAGTCCAGTAGCAGCCTCTGTCTGCCGAGGACTCACTTTCTGCTCGGCAACGAACAGAAGTGAACACTGAAGACAACGGCATTCCGGCCCTGGTGCCAGAGGAGCAGCTCCAGCTCAGAGAGGCGTGGCGAGCTGTCCCAGGATACACAGTCAGGGACCATTGCCTAGCGAGAGACCCAAGTTCTCTCTGTAGGAAGAGGCAGCAATATGCCTACAGCTGTCTTCTCCTAAAAGCTAAATAGGAGGCCAAAATAATGAAGAAACGATCCAAAGGCTGAGAAGGATGTGAGAAGCTGTTCGTCTGAGGAAAGACTTCACATGCCAAGCAGTGGAAGGGAGAAGGTTCTAAACTAGCTCAGCACAGGCAGATCCTCAGCACGCCTGACCCACTCAAGGGAAACTTGCTCGTCACCAGCCCCACGGGGAGGCTGCAGGGGAAGGTTCAGGGAAACAGTCTGTCAGGAACCTAAACATTCGGCGAATGACCCAGAGCTGGATGGACAGCAAGTAAGGGAGAGCCAGGGGCAGGTGAGAATGTCCCAGGCCACTGCTCTGCCCCCGAGTCCCAGAGCTGAGAATGAGGCCTAGACAGGAAGTGATTAAAGCCTGAAGGAAGAATTCCCCCCAAAGGTCCGGTCAGGGAAAGGGCAGACCTGGCACACAGCAGGAGGCAGGGCAGAGGGGCAAGCGTGCCAGGGAGGAGCAGAGGGGACCCCTCTCCCATCTCACCACCGCCCTGCTGGCCTGGCTCCAGCAGAAGCCACAGCAGCCACCAGCGGAGGGAAGTCCATCTTCACGGCCCAGTTACCTGTCACCTCTACAGCAGGCCAGGGGGGCTGCCGGTGTCCTCCCACACTTACTCCCGGGACACATCTGTTTTCCCAAAGGCCCCAGGACTGAGGGACCGCTTGGTAAGGAAATCCTTGCAGCTTGGAGGTCACTTCTCACAAGTAGCCCTCAGCAAGAAGCTTCCTCTTGGGAATGCTGCCAGGGGCAGGGCTGGCAGAAAAGACTTTGGTGCCTTAGTTAATGGTAAACTCAGTGAAGCGAGTAAAAAGTGAGGGTGTGTCTGACTCGGGGCCCACCGTACTCCTGGAAGCTCTAGCACAGGCTCAGGCCTCACTGGAGCTGAGTAACTAGCATTTGAATGCATGAGGCTGCTCCTCATTGCCCGTCTGATGTCAGGACACATTAATCAAAAACGTGACTTCGGGGCGGGGGGTGGCAGGATCAGTTCAGTTCGCACTGGACAAAGGACCGAGAGGGAACATTCCAGGAATAAAGAGCTCTGCCGAGCATAAGGGGAGACTTTCTGCAATTCAGGACACTTCCACTGCCTGGCAGGGCCGCTCTACAGACTCCAGAACTGGCTGGAAAACCACCGGTTGGGCAGTTTTAGGGAAGCAATTAGAACAGATGACTCCGGAGGGCCGCCCAACACTGAGATGCTACCAACTTAGCCACCCCGCTTGAAGTTAGTTTATCATTTTTACCAGAATAACAAGATAGGCTAGCAAGATCCATGCATTTGCTTCCTATTATACTTCAAGAAAAAAAAAAAAAAGACTTGATTCTCCTTGACTTCAGAACACTTCTTTACACCTCCAAAAGGGGTCTCAGTTCCAAGGCCCCGGAGATCCAGTAGGCAGAGGTGTTCTGGACAGACAGAACCTGCCATCGGCTCTGTTAGTCTGTCTTTAACGAACATGCCAGAAGCAGCATGGAGCAAGCAAAGAGCTGAGCCAGACAGCTGAAAGCTGACCCTAGTGTCAGGTCCCAGTTAATCCCACTGGAGCTTCAGTTTCCTCATCTCTACAGAGGGGACGATCGTGCCCCTCGTGGGGTTGGGGTTGGCTATAAGAGCTAGCTGGGATCAAGTCTGTAAAACATATGCACAGTGAGGACACAAGTCCTCAATGTTTGTAGGCGTCATGGTGAGGGGACAAACAAAAGAGGAGGCTGAGACTTCAGTGACAGTTTCGGGGTACCTGCCATCCTAAGTGCCTTCTTCTGAGTCTGGTGAATGGACAGTCACAGCCTACTTTCTGACCCTTGGCCAACAGACTTAGAGCCACCATACACTTATTCACCAAGTACAGCTCCAAATGATTTCTTGTTCTTAAAACTCAAATCCCCTTGGACAGGTGAAGCTTTGTTCCTGCAGAGGTAATTCAGAAGATGTGCCAAGGCCCGTGAGAAAGCTCCCAGGGAAGAGGCCCGGAGCAATGCCAGCATGCTAGCAATCAGCCTGCAGTACCCCCAGGGAGCGCTCCTGCAAGAGACAGAACTCATCTGGAATTGATGAGTTCTGGCTACTGGTTGCAAAAGCCAGAGCAGCCATTTGCATTCACCACAATTCCACAGAACGTCCCAGACGCTGAAGCTGGAAGGGCCTTAGGGATCAGTCAACCTCCTACCCTTCCCTTGCTACACACACACACACACACACACACACACACATGCACACACAGTTGAGATGAGAAGACTGGGGGCTGCCACTCAGCTCAGCCAAGCCCCATTGCCAGCGCCTGGTCTGCAGCAAGCTCCCGGCTCTCTCTGCAAGGCCCAGGCAGACAGCCAGATCCCAGGTGCAATGTCTATCCCCAAGTAGCCTCTGGCTCATGGGACTGCACTGGCACTGGCCAGATCCAGGGCTGTGGGTGAGTGAAAACCCCCCACACAGAGATAAACCGGGGCAGCTCCCGAGAGGAATGGCACAACCTCCACACCAACCTGCTCACGGCAGGGCTGGAGTTCAGAAGCGGTCGTCGACATTGTCCTCAGAAGAGGACCTGAAAACCCAGAGGACTGGCGCTGCTCTCAGAAGTCTCTCTGGCTAGCAGCTCTGACTTTCTCACCTATAAGACCACTCGACACAAGGGGTCACCTCTTTCTGCTGCTTAGAGGAAGCTGGGTGTCTTTAGGGGGTGAGGAAATTTTCTAACCATGAGAACTGAGCTAAACAGCTTTGCGAGGTGGCGAGCACCCCCTCACTGGCGATGTACAAGAAAAAGCCGGGAAGCCATTGGCAAGGAGAGCGAGGAGCAGGGTGGGAGACCTTCCGGGTCTTTTCTGCCCCGAGACTGTACGATTCTGAGACTATGAGGAAGAAAGCAGAGTTAGGGGCCTGGCGGGAGGGGCACAAGTTCCCCAGGAAATCCCACTGGGAGCACGAGCGAGTCTTACCTCGGCAGCCTTGTTCCTCCCTTCATACAGCAGCAGCTCCTCCGACAGCAGGAGGGTCCGGGCCGGGTTACAGAGATCTAGGGGCTGAGAACAGGGAGGCAGTTTAAAGAGGCCTGATGGAACCAGTAGCGGGGGAGGCCTGCCAGCTGGCCACAGAAAACCTTCTAGAAGGTGAGAAGACTGTCAGTGCTCCCCCACCTCAAGAACCCAGACACGATGGAAACAGAAAGAGGCCACTCCTGTGTGTGCGGGGCCTTTCTGTCACCTTCTCCACCAACCCTCCGTGATAGCGACACTGGCAGGAAGTCCAACCACATGTTCAGGCCCTTGCAGCCCCCGCTCTGTCTGCCCCCCCAGCTCCCAGCCCTCATACTCCCCCACCTTTCCTGTTCGTGCCTGGCCTGAAGGTCACACTTACAACCTGGCTTCTAGGTACCCCACACCAGGAAGGTGCCAGAAGAAAGAGAACAAGACAAAGGTCAGCCCCACACAGCACCCTGGAGGGATCTTACAAATGGTGAGACAAAGGCCCACAGAGCACGGGCCCATTAAAGAACACGTACAAGGAGGTCAACTACTTCCTAGAGATGATGGGACGTGTCATTATAGGAAAGCACACGTAGATGGTAAATGACAGAAAAGCAGGAAAACGGTTCTACTCAAGTCAGGCAGGTGGCTACATCTGGTGGGAAGAGGGCATTACCACCGAGGAGAGAGCCAGGCTTCTGGGGGGTGGGGAGAGGGGTAGCAATAGCAGATGCCTTTATCTTAGCACAGAGTGGCTTTATTGCTATCTGTTGAACTATACGGTTGAGTGTCACATCACAGATGGCTGACATATTTGATAATTAAAAGGTTATAACATTTTAAAAGCTAATTTTAATTTTTTACAGGAACAGAAGTGAAAATGAGCATGAACCCTATGGGTGCCGAGACTTTTGTGTTCCATCCCAGGAAAGGGGGAAGGCCAGGTTCTCCTGAGGGAGGTGTCCAGGGAGAGGCGTGTCACCTGCCAAAGGTGAACCGTGTACAAAAAATGGACAGTTCGAAAATCCATGGGATGGTGAGGGGCCCAGGCTGGGGGTGCCAGGGAGACCAGAGAAGGACCGCATGGTCAGAAACGAAGGTCTGAGGGCGGTGTCACCTCCGTGCTGCCGCTGAGAGTCTGAAATAATGAGTCATTATGGAAGCAATTTGCAATATGTAGAAAGAACCTTTAAAATGTTAATGACCTCTGACCTAGCCATTTCACTTCCAGACATCTCTCCCCAGGAAAATAACTAGAGAGGCGATGCATGTACACAGACTGTTATGAAGGGGCTATTTGCATTGGCAGAAGAAGTAAACAGAACATGCATGTCTGAATAAAGAACTGGTTCAACAAGTATAGCCCATCCATACACTGGAATACTGTACAGCCCCTACATAACATAGATGAAGAGAATACTGGGCTACGTGGGAAGTATTCATGGTGCAGTCTGGGCTTAAAAAAGGCAATGGGATAGAAGATATATTTTGTTTGCTTTGTTCTGTTTTATGGGTATATATGCATTTTAATATGCAGTTTTAAATATGTATGTTTTGGATTTTAATATGTATATGCACAGAAGAGACTTGGAAATGTTCACACGGATTATATCTGGGTGAAGGAAAAAAGAAAGGTGATCCTAAAGGAGAAGGAGAGAGAGGAAGAGAGGGAGAACAGAAAAAGTATGCTAAACGATCTCAGGTCTCCAGCTAACACTGGCCAGACCTGTTCACTAAGACCAAGGAGGTCAGATGAGGAGCCAGCTCCTGAGACCCTCTCCTGATCATTCCCAAACGACAGGCCACTGGCAGGCCAGGAGCAGGAGCCGTGGCAAACAGGCCTTGTGATACTACAACACGCAGCCGTCATGTGCCCGGCCTCTCCCCAGAAAGAGGGGAGACTGGTGGACAACTAGGGGAATCCCCTTGTGCCTGAGCTTCCGTTTCTTCCCTTGGAAACGTCTGTTCCCCCAGAATCCTGAGTCCTTAATCTGTCTTTCTTATCTGAAGTGGGGGGAATGAAATGCCATTCCTGAGTCCCTGGGTGAAGGGCCTCCCCCTTTCTCACCTCCTCTTGAAGGAAGCCTTGGGGTGAGTCACCAGCTCACCTGAACAAAGACAGGGAATACCAGGACCTTAGGGGCCAGGGTGACGTAGGTTCCATAGCTTGAGTGTGGGGTGTGCGGCCTCACGCCCGGGAAGTTCTGGTAATTCCCATGGCCCTTCACAGTCTGCACCGTCTTCATCAGCCTGGACTTCTTCCCCAGGCCCGTGTAGGACTTCCCTTTAGAGGGGCTCCCTGGTTCTGTGGAACAGAGACAGCTTCCATAAGGCATTCCATCACCCCTGCAAAAGCACCCCTGTGCAGACAGTGAGGACAGCTTTGGTCAACTGCCTCCTGCTTCCTGAGTTGGCGGTGAGCCAGGCCTGGGCAGGTGCTGAGACACAGGCGCTCGGCAGACAAGTCTCGGGCCCTACGCCCCAACAGAAGTGCCCAGGGCAGCGACTCCAGGCCAGGACGGAGGTGGGAACCACCTGTTGATGGAGCCGGCACCCTGATCTGGTGACTCAGGGCCTGAATCAGTGTGGCCTCTTAATTTTAGAAATCAGAAAATCTTTCAGATTTAAAAATCAGAAGACATGATCTTCTGGGCCCACATCTCACAAAGCAGAATCGGTGGAAGCAGAGCAGAGCCCGCCCCGTGAGGCAGAACGTGCTCTCCCTTTGCCACCGCCCGCCGTCCCCACACACACCTAGCAGCGCTGCCGCAATCCCCCACCGCCCGCAGGGCCCCAAGTCCAAAGGCCCGGAGACCCGCCCCTGCGGTGGCAACAGACACCAGGCTTCCCCTGATGGACCGGGGCCCACCCTTGCTGCCCGGCTCCAGAAGAGGTCAGTGCAGAATAAGGAGTTGCAGCCGCTGCTCCAGCCCTGGAAAAGAGCACCAGCTCTGGAGCCCGTGGCTGGGCCCAAATCCCACCCTCTTGCTAGCCTGTGACCCCGAGTGAACTGCACCCCGCACCCCGCGCCCCGCGCTGAGTCCGAGCCCACTCAAGCGCCGGCGGTGCCAGGGCGTGGGGCTGCGGGGAGGACTGCACGAGCCGCTCCCCAGAAAGCCCTCGAGACAAGACCTGGACCCGGTCAGGCAGCTCTGACTCTGTGTGACGCTGGTCGTTGTGGGGCCTCCACTTGGAAAATCAGGTGCACCAGGCGCCCCGAGGCACCCTAGGGATCCTCCACTTCATCACAGCCAGGAGGTACCGCCAACCTGGCCACCAAGTCCCCAACGATTCCAGCCAGAAAAGGAGGGCGGGAGGAGGAAGAGGTGGAGGCGAAAGAGCAGAAGAGAGAGAAACACCCCCAGGGAAGGGCAAAGGCTGCAGTGGCGGGGTCTCCTGAGGGCGGCATACCCACCCGGAGCAGAGAAGCAAAACACAGCATAGCTGGTTTCGGGATTCCCAAGCCATCAGGCTGCTCACGTACCTGGGCCCACTCCAAGGACTCCTGCTGGCCAGTGGGCCGCTGAGCAACCAGCCCTGACCTGGGTGCCCAGTCCAGGTCTCCTTCTGCAATCCCCTACTCTGGGAGCCGGGGGGTGAACAGGAGATGTGACCCCAGCTACATCTTGGGGAAGCTCTCCACCATAAGATCCAGGTCTCAGAGGAAGCACTCAGCTCAGAAGGTTTCACACTTGGCTTCCTCCGCCCACCTCACGCCCCCTCTCGCCAAGCAGGGTGAGAAAAACAAGCCCACCACCCCCACAAGTGACCACCGATCACAGCCGCATTTTGGGGCAGCGCTCAGGCCATAATCACGTAAACACTTCCTGCTGGCTCAGGGGCTAATTTTAGAAGAGAAGAAAGAGTGTGCGCCCAGGACGGGGCAGTGGGGGCAGGTGCAAGGAGGAAATCACTCAGGCCCTCATCAGGTCGAGTCCTGGACATGAGTGCAGGCCCCGGTCCCTCTGTAGAAAGAAGCCATGCTGGCTCTGCAGTCGCACTGGATTGGGGTTGGACATGGAGCTGGAGCACTGGCACCCCTCCCCGCCCCCGCCCCGGGGACTTGCTGTGCAACCCTGAACAAGCCATCAGTTCCCCTCCCCCTCTAGGTCAGAGTTCTGCAAAGTGGAGACAATACAGATGACTGCTTTGTAGGTGGGAGGCTCACACAGAGACCTCATGGGGAAGGGTCTGGCAGATGATTCCAGAGTATGAGTACATCAGCTATTATTCCAAACCCCAGCCAATGAACAGTCAGCCCTTTGGGGCTGCATTACAACAGGGCTGCTGGGCCCCAAACCATACTGCGAATGGGGTTATAGGGCCTGGAAGCCAACAGTTTACTTTAACAATAATTAGGCCAGAAAAAGCAAAACCACACAGAATGACAAGTCAGGGACAGAGGCAAAACAGACCACAACAAAGAGGCCAGTTACCGTTCGCTGACACTGAAATCAGACCCCTGTGCTGCCAGGTGCGGGGCTTTCAGAGAACCCGCTCACGCGCTGCCCTAGACCAGCTTCACCGGGGTGTCCCACGAGAGCCGTGAGTGAACCACTGGGCACACCCCTGCTTTAGACAGCAAAGCCTGCTTGGCCCCATTTCATAGACACGGCAACTGAGGCCTAGGGAGGCTGGGTGACATGCCCAAGCCATGCGGCCGGTTAAGAGTGTAAGACAGGTTCAACCAGGCTTTGTGGCTGTCTCTCCCTAGTGGCCATCCCCGCAGGCACTAAGACCTCCTGGACAATGGCTATGAGTGGGCGTGGCTCTCCAGAACACAGTTTTGAAGTTTCTTTTTAAAAAACGGTCCAGGTTGCAACCCAGCTACTGAGCTCCAGAAAGGAAAGCACCTTGACTTCCCCTCTCCCCCACTGTCACCTCTTACTTATTACAACCTCTGGTCCAAACTCCCACCTCAGCCCACTGGGCTGACACCTGCTTCGCCGACCAAACACAGTAATTACTCAGCTTTGCTCCAGCTTCCGAGACGAGCCCTGGCAGCCGTCCCACCCAGCAGCGGCAAATCTGAGTCAGACCACCTCCACGGGGCAGGGGCCAAGGCCAAGGGCACTAGGGGCCCCGGGGAAGATGCCAACCCCAGGCCAGGAGGCGCCCCGGGCCCCAATACGCACCAGACACCATTCAACTAAATATGAGGTCAGACAGTCCAGCCAGAGGGGGGAACAGAAATTGGCACCCTGGTGACAGTCTTAACCTCTAAAGAACCCCAAGTATGTTTAAAGGCCCCTGTGTAGGCCTCCCTGGTGGCACAAGGGGCTAAGGCTCAGCAGTGTGAAGCTATCTGCTGTCACCATAGCATGAGTTCGATCCCCAGCCAGGGAGGGGACACACATGGGGCAGCAGACCTCTCCTGCCTCACCCACTGCTCCCCTCAGCAGTGTGTTTGAGTTGATCTGCCTCCCCACAGTCGTTCTGCTCCCCACAGTCTCTGGTGAATTCTCTCACCCCCCACAGTTCTGGCCTGTACACCAGCTCTTATATGCATAAATAAAATAAATCTTCATAAAGGAAGTTGTGTGCCCTGAAGTCCTCCCCCCTCTCTCTCTTAACCCCAATGCCGTGAGGACCTAGTCCTAGTAAAGAGCAAAAATGCCCTTGGGCTGCAGAACACACACAGTATGGTCAGTGTCTTAATACGATGCCCTTCACGAGGCCACTGAACACCTTGTCAGCCCCACCCCCGTGGCTTAGGTATCTGTCCCTCCTGGCAAGTGCTGTGTCCTTGGAGGGGAATCAGAGCATGGATCCAGGCTGGGAAGGTCCCAGGGGAGATTGCTGGCACCTCTTGGGCTGAGAGAAAATCAATCCCAGTGCTCTAGCTCACCGCGGACGTGCTCCAGCTCCCTTCACACCTGCGTTCTGCACCCTCAGGGGCTTCCGGACTCACTCTCCTTCAGCCACTCCACCGAAATTCTGCTGCTCATGTGTCTGCCAGGCCCTAGGTCCAGCAGTGGACCCACAGAAAGGAGCCAGCCCAGGCTTTGGCCTTCATGAAGTCACCAGTGAGCAGTGGCATTCAGGTCTACCCTAAAATAAGCTCACGATGGACTCACTCTCAGATTTCTCCCCAAAAGAAACACCCATTCATTTCTAACAGACGCGGCCCAGCTTCCCAAATGCCCAGCCTGGAGAGAATAAAAATGTCCCCCACAGCAACCTGAGTTCCTTCCCCCCAGAAGGCGCAGGCTGGCTTCCTAGCACTAGCTACAAACCCTGCACGGCAAGGCTGCCCACTACTGCCTGAGGGGTTGGCAAGCGAGAGAGCTACAGGTGGTCTGTCAAGGCAGGAGGCCAAACAGCACTGCGACAGTGCAGAGGAACGCCAAGCCCACCAAGGTGGGCATCCTGGACCACCTGGCAAGGTGCTCCTAACCTCCCAGACACCGATGGGAATCAGGTGTTGGGAGGGCCTGAAGGAACATGAGCCGCTCCGCATGAAGCTGAGCTCTCCGACTTCCCAGGGGATGAACTGCTTCTGAGCCCAGCTTCTCTCACTGGCCCTTAAAAAAGAGGCTCAAGATTTGCAGTCAGGAGGAGAAGAATCCATGCAATCAGCAGTTACCCATGTGTTTCAAAGACAACATCCCTCCCTCTGCGTAGCCTCTCTCTGTATGGAGACCACTAGCCGCCATCTCCTCTACTTCTCCCTCAACCCCCTGAGGTGGGCAGGCTCAGCGCCCCCTTTTACAGATGAAGAAACAGGCTCAACAAGGAGACATGAGTTGTCCAAGGTCACACAGGCAGAACTCCAAGCTGAGACCTCCCAGCCCCAAACCCCATGCACCCTTCCTTGCAGACCTGCCCACATTGCCACAGCACTGGCTGCTCAGGAAACCGGACTGAAGCCCAATCCTGAACGAACTGTCTCTTCAACTACCCTGGCCACAGCCTTCTTAGTTCAGGCTCCAAGGAAGAAAGATCTGGTTCAGGGAAGGAGAAGATACCAAAGATACCCCACAGAAGAGGGGGGTTGCAGACCCTGTGAGGAAGGCCTCTGAAATCAGAGGAAGAGGCCAGGCCCAGCCTCCCAGCCACCCCGCCGCCCCTGCTGGGTTGGGAGGCACCAGAGAGGGGTAGACTCACCTTCGGGGATGGCGTCCTCCTGGTACACAGGCC
Organism: Galemys pyrenaicus; assembly: GCA_019455555.1. Taxonomy (NCBI): domain Eukaryota; kingdom Metazoa; phylum Chordata; class Mammalia; order Eulipotyphla; family Talpidae; genus Galemys; species Galemys pyrenaicus. The sequence goes on from JAGFMF010011623.1 coordinate 7,156,379, forward strand.
GCAGCAGCTGCAGGAGAGACAGGAGAAGCTCAGCCCCAGGAACGGGGAGGGGCCACCGGGAGGGCCGCTCGCCTGAGCTGTCTTGGCCTAGGAAGGGAGCCCCTCAGGGTACCAGGGGAAGGCACAGTACAGCCGAGGGGGACTTGAAGGGAACACAGAACCCAGACTTCTAGGCTTGAAAGAGGCTTTAGTTGTCATCAAGTATGACCCGAACTTAGTCCCTAACTTCCTTTACGGCAGCCCATTCCAAAGTGTGTCCCATGGAACGTGGGCATGTGGGATGCTAGCAGCCTGCCAAAAGGGGGGGCCGTCGGTGGAGTTTGGGAACTGCTCGTTTCAGCAGGCTAAACCACCTCTCACAGCAGGATGCCCACAGAGCCTTGGGTTAGCGTGCACTGGGAAGCTCCCAGAAGGGGAAGAGAGAGAATATCTCTCAAATGTATCTGGCCTCAGAATACTTCATTGAGTAGCTCATGGGATGGCTCTCCATGCTCCATGCTCCGTGTTCCATGCTCCCCCATGCCCTCACACGGCTATGACGTGGCTCTCTGTGCTCCCCCATGCCCTCACACGGCTATGACGTGGCTCTCCGTGCTCCCCCATGCCCTCACACGGCTATGACGTGGCTCTCCGTGCTCCCCCATGCCCTCACACGGCTATGACATGGCTCTCCGTGCTCCCCCATGCCCTCACACGGCTATGACGTGGCTCTCCGTGCTCCCCCCATGCCCTCACACGGCTATGACGTGGCTCTCTGTGCTCCCTCCATGCCTTCACATGGCATCTGTCTTCATGCTGCTATGACACAGCTCATTACCCAACATGGCACAGGCAGGCAGGAAGCTCATTCTTCTCTTGAGCTGAAATCTTCAACCCTGTGGCATCCCCTGGTCCTGGACCTGTGCCCTGAGGTGCACAAAAGCCCATCTGCTTCTCTTTACCCAGCACAGCCCTGCAGAGGCGGGGCTCACACCCACCCACCTCCTGCCAACTTCCTGAGCCCTTGCAGGCGCCTCCAAACACGTTTTGAGTATCTGCAACTTCCTGCTTCCCCCAGGGACAGTGCCCTTGACCTTTCCAGAAGTGTCCACCTTTACCTGGCTCCCAGGGTTCAGCGGGGCCAGGATGATGTAGTTGGGGTCGGCAGGGGCCGTGGCCCGGGAGAGCGCAGGCAGGGTGTGCTGGCCCCCGCGCTTCGTCACCTCCGTGTAGCGCTCCCAGCCGCCCAGCAGCAGCCCGTCTGAGCTGTCGCACACCAGGTGGCAGCTGTGGCGCTGCTCCGGCCGGGCCTGCACCCCGTGGGTGCAGTTCTTCTCCCGTTTGTTGGGGGGTGACTGGAGGTCATGCGTGGACTTGCAGGAGGCCCGTCGCAGGACTCCGCCATCAGGGCCCGGCTTCACCTGGGGGACCATGCGCCACACGAGTAGAATGATCTCGCTGGGGCAGCTCCTGGAAGTTGGGGGGTAGGGGTCACATAGAGAAGTTGAGTCTGGGGGAGATCAGAGCCAGCCAGGGTAGGATCTGCGGGGGAAGAGAAAAGTAGGGGAGCCAGGAGAAGCCCCTGGGGAGGGAGGGCAGGGAAGGCCACGGAGGGTGTCTGAAGTAGTCTACGGGGGTCCCTTCGGGCAACTCCAATGGACAGGCAGCGGCTGAGGAGGACGCTAAGGCCAGGTAAAAGAGCCCCGATCTCAACGAGCGGTGCCGGCATGAGCAAGGAGGAGCAAGGCAGCTGCCAACGTGCAGCCCCTCATCTCGGCATCCTCAGAGCCAACCCAAAAAGGGCCTCGAAAGGCTTTATTTACCCCAGAGGGTCAAAATTGAGGGCCCACAAACATCTGAAGGAATCACTTTGTCAGCTGTGCGGCTGAAACCTTTGCGACAGCGACACGCTCTTAAGGAGCAACAGGCTCAGCGCAGAGGTGACAGAAACAGTCAGCTGGCTGGAGAGCGACCCCCGAGACGTCACACCACAGGGCTTGTCTGAGCGTCTCCTCCCCTGCTGTGTGCCCTGGGATCCAAAATTGCTCTGAGCCTGACCCTTCCATTTTCAGGCCAAGAAACGGATCCCCTGGGGAGCGGAGGGAAAGGGCTGCGGAGGGCAGGGCAAGAGCAGGGGCGAATAAGGCCGTGTGCCCAGGCAGGGGTGGGGGGAGGGGGTCACCGGATCTCGTGCGCCAGCTCCACGCATTTCCAGTGCTCCACAGGCCTCTCGTTCAGCTGCAGCACCGTGTCCAGCTGCTGCAGCCCTGCCCGCTCTGCTGGGCCTCCTGCAGGGACAAAAGAAAGTCGCCCAAGAGCTCGCGGGGTCCAGGACCAGTCCAAGCACCCGAGCACCTTGCTCCAGTGGCGCCCACGGAGCAGCACTGCCTGCTTGCAGTCTGCATCCAACTTGGCAGGGCTCAGGGGTGCCTCGTCCCCGCCCTGCCTGCCTGCCGCCAACCCCTCCAGCCACGCTGCCCTCCGACCCCAGGGCCCCCCACCCCTTGGGAACACCTCCTTGTCACCAGACTCGTACATTCACTCATTCATTCACTCTCTCATTCATTCACTCATTCACTCACTCATTCATTCATTCACTCACTCATTCATTCACTCATTCATTCATTCAGCAACATTCACTGGCGCTAGCCCTGTGCCAGCCTGCACAGGCACAGGAGCAGGGAGCAGCCAGACCCCGGAGCCTGGCTCCCCTCAGGCTCACTCTGTGATCAGAAGTCTTTTTTGGTGACAAATAGGAAGGGGGGGCACTACTTTTAAATGCTCATCTAACTTGGAATAAGCTGAAACCCCCATTCCCGAGAGAGTACGTAACCGACTCCCATTTTCCCAGGCAGCCATTCCCGAAAATATAGATTTAGTTCCTGTTTGACATGATTGGGAAACAAAACATAAAACTCTATTTTCATTTTGATAAAAACAAAACGGAGAGGGGGTTATATCTTGATAAGCCCTACTTTCATCTGTGGTCATTGAAAAATATTATTTTTATTGTTTTGAAAAACCAGGACACTTGGCCCCAGTCTTGTTCACAAGGCCCAGGTATGTGGCGGGCGAGGAGGGCTGGTGTCCCCGAGACACTCACCAGAATCCACAGCCTGAACTCGGACTGGAGAGTCGCAGCAGATGGTGAAGCCAAAGCCGTCCTTCCCCCTCGGGATGGTGATCTAGGACACAGTCCTGCCAGTTACTCCCCGAAGTACAAGCACCTCTGTTCCAGGGCTGCAGCCCAGAAGCCCCACCCCAGAGCCACCTCCTTTCCAAGGGAGCTGGGCCAAGGAGCAGCCAGCCCCATGCTGTCCCTCTCCCGACACAGGTACCGTGAGCACTGGCCTGTGAGTGCTCAGGGTGTGAGCCCAGGCGGTGTGGAAGGGCCCAGGGTGGACGTGGCGGGCGGCGTGGGAAAGGCAGACCTCGCCATCCTCAGCCCTGCAGAGACTCACAGGGTCCAGCCCTCACCCAAGGGCCCCTGGAACCGCTCATCCCCAGCTCGCCTGGACCCACTGCCCACTACGTCCCTTCCTCTTCGCTCCCAGGAGTCTACAGCGCATCCACCTAGGGCTGGCCCCGTGCTGAAGGTCCAGAGGTGAAGCCCACCAGGTTGCTCCTCTCCTGGAGCAGAGGGGATGGAAGACAAGGACACACATGCACTGCAGCCTCAGGCCGAGAGGCAGGGGCAGGGACAGGGTGTCAAGCATCAAGGGAGGGCTGCCAGGTCAGGGCAGGGATAGGCACAGACGGGCTCCAGGCTGAACCTCATCGTGAGGCCCCTTGTTCAAGACAGGTCCACACCGCTACTTCAGGAGTTCCCTGCAAGAGCTTATGGTGATGCCAGGCTCTGCGGAGGCCTTGGCCTCTGGTCTCAGAGGGACAGGGGAGGGGGAGGGTCTGCAGTCCTCTGCAGAGCAAAGCAGGAACTGACAGGACAAGCAGAGTGGAGCTTGTTCCTGACTTGGGAGCGGGAGCTCTGTTTGACTTTGGGGAGCTGGCTCTGCGCGGGGCAGGAACTCTGCGCAACCCGGCAACAGCAGGAAGCTGCAGCTGCCTGCGGCTCAGCTCAGATCAGCCCCTCTGTGTGGCCCCTCTGTGTGCTGAGGCCTATGCCGGGTGTAGACAGCCCAGCTCCTTGCCACCCAAACAGCAATCACAGGCTGCTCGGAGCTGTGCTGTGAGAGCAGAAGATCTAAGGGAGCACAGGGGTTCAGTGGGTTCTTAGGAGACATGCTTGAAGAGGTGGGGTGCAGCATGACCCTGGGGAGGACACAAGGAGGGAGTCCTAACCAGCCTGGAGAAAGCTGAGGGCCATGGTCCTGGTCAGGAGGCTTACTACAAGGCCGGTCTCCTCAAAGCCGCGCCTGGCGTCACCTGCTGGCTCTCCCGAACACTGCTGCGGCCGAGGAAGGGGAGGGCCCGTGGAAGCTGCTGGGGAGGCCCCTGAGGCTCTGCTTCCCACCAGCCCTGGGCCTGGATTCAAAGCCAGTTTGTAAAACAGGAAACCTGACAGACAAGGGGAGAGGGGAGGGGGCAGGAAAATACCCTGTTCCCATAAGAATTCTGGGAAAACACACAGCTAAGACAGGAAAAGACAAAAAATGGAAAGAAAGAAAGAAAAACAAACTCTGGAGTGAGTGCCGAAAGCTCAGCCTGAGGCAGGAGCATGGTCCATTCCATGTGGCCAGCAGGAGTTTAGGGGGCCTGATGCCCACCCCTCCACCCATGCAAAAGCTGGGGTCCTGGAGCTTCCCTGGCACTTCCCCCTGCTGCCCCATCAGGGGGCAGAGCCACCCCTGCCTGGGCTGCCAGCTCTGGACATGGGTCTCGGCTGAATCCCGAGCAAGCAGCAAAGCACACTCCGCCCTCCCCCCAGGGGACGTGGCCTGGCGCCCCCACTGCCTTCCCGGGCACCAACCTAAGCAGAGGCAGCCCAGACCACGGTCCAGGCCGCTAGGGTCTGTGTGGAAGGGAGAGCAGAGGGTGTCGGGAAGCAGGCCCCACTCCCGCCTGCCCAGCACGCCGGGGGTGGGACAGCACGAAGGCAGCAGAGTTCTCTGCGGCTTCATGATCAATGATCACCCTGAACTGAGGCACCCGAATGTCCCAAGAACATGACCGCCTCCTACGGGAAGGCAGGGCTGGCTTTGAAGTGCTCACCAGAGGCCGGAGTGAGAAGTGGGGCCCCGCTCTCAGGTGAACCTCAGGGCTCTGGTCGGGAGGCGAGGGAGCGGCCCTGCCCTCGCTTGGACCTCGGAGGCTCCTGACAGAGGCCATCCTGCCGGGGTGGTTCTTGTCTTTTCCTGTCCTGGGCAGGAACTCTCACTGCCCCGGGACGCACCCTGCCAAAGCCTCACTTCTGTCCTCCTGCCTGTGCCTGGACGTCCACCGCCCCCTCCCTGCCTCCGTCGCTGAGCTCTTCTCTGTGCATGGACCAGGCCCTGTGCGGGGCACGTCAGATGCGAATCTCAGTTGATGGTCTCAGCCCCGCACGGGCATGAGCGTCCCGATTTGCTGACAAGGAGACTGAGGCCCAGGGAGGCAAAGTGACATCCCGAAGCGTCACAGCTCCAGGGAACAGGGCTGGACCGGAGCCCAGAACTGACAAAAGCTGGTGCTCTCAACCCGTGCTGCTCTTGAACCCAGGATCTGCTCTGAACGTGAGCCCCAGGCCCAGCCCACGCCTAGCGTGCCCTGGCTGCCTCTGGCCCCGGTCTTCCGGCCCACCGCTCCAAGGCGTAGACCCCAGCCGTGGCACTCTCTGCCTCCCTGTCCCGTCGCTCCACTGCTGGCCTGGCACAGATGCTCTGCCTGCTGCAGGAGGGCAGGAAGGGCAGAGTGGGGCCGTGCAGGGGCGGGACCGGAGAGCCAGGGAGGACGGCAGGGAGAATGTACCGCTCCCGCAGCAGCAGGGCGGCAATGCAGGAGCCGCCCTGGCATCTCCCTCAGACCGAGGCTGCTGACCAGAAAGGGCCAGGCTCCGGATTCCAGTCTGCACACTCGGCCAATCAAACGGACTTTCTACACGTCTATATCGGAACCATTCCTGAGCTCCCGTCCAGTCTGTGCATTCCACACATCCGAATATCCCTTGCCGTCATGGCCCCATGCCTTTTTGTAAAAAGAAAATAAAATTGCCCACCGAAACTCTAGAAGAGTCTTGGAGGCTAATGGATCTCCACCCCCATTCTGCCCTGCAGGCCGAAGCCAGAGGCAGAGCAGCCAAACCAGCTCAGTGAAGTTGTGCCCCGAAAGCCAGAGGGCTCCGCGCCCCAGCAGGGCAGCAGGGCGACCAGGAGAAGCATGTGGGCATCTCCTGGGACCTGGGCTGCCGATCAGAAAGTCAGGCTCCAGCTTCTGCGCGCACGCAGAAACAGCCTGTCTCCCACACAGTCGCACGCCAGCAATCACACACACAGTGCAGGCCTGGCCTGCCCTGCCCTCGGAACTGGGGAAAGTCAGCAAAAGCAGGAAACGTAGCCGCTCAGCAATCTAGCCATTTCCAACCTCAGGCTGGTGAGATGCTCTTTACACAACCACTAGATAAAAAGGACAGACTATCAACTAGATAATCTCACCAAGGACACCACCCAGACAGAGCCGAAATCCTCGGCCCTTCGGGAGAGTCAGTGGGATAGATAAAGGCTGAACCGCGGGCCCAGCTCCGGCCTCTGTCCTGCCCCTAGATCAAAAGAAACCTGCAAGGAGCAGGAGGGGGCAAGTCGGCCCTGCAGGGAGAGAAGCCTTGCCAGAGGGAGCCCCCGCCCTGACCCCCACGCACTCCCAGTGCGCCTGCTCTGGGGCCAAGCACCCACCTGGCGGTAGCGGCGTTCCGAGCACACCTTGCAGAGCCCACTGAAGCGGTTCATGGCTGCGGGTCCTGCCTCGACCGCTGCCCCATGAAAACCCAGCTCTCCCCCCGGCAGCGGGAGCCCGCTCTGCGCCCCGTCAGCCTGGCATGACCGTCCTGGGAAGCCCGCCCCGCAGAAGAATGGCAGGAAGTCACCTCTCACCTCCCCAAGCCCTGTCTGTGCTGTGTGCCTCTGCACGATAAGCCCGAAGGCTTCCTGAAACCTCCGAATGACAAGGAAGAGGGAGAGTTTTATATTAAAATTCCTGTCAACTAGTTAGTATTCCCCTGGCCTGGCGGGGAGAGGGCGCCTTTGTTCTGGCTGCATTCTCCGCCAGGGGCCACTTTGTGATTCCAAAGTTCTCACAAACACCCCTGGCTGGAGGGGAACCCAGGCAGAAAACACGGCCCACTCTAACAGCCCCACCTCCCCCTGCAAGCCTGTGGGCCCCACCTCCCCCTGCAAGCCTGTGGGCCCCACCTCCCCCTGCAAGGGATAACTCAGCCCAAAGAATGCAAGGACACCTTTGGGGGACTGCACCCCCAGACATCCCATCCCAAGGGGGTATGTCCCATCCCAAGACAGAAACACCAAACGTTTGGAGGCTGAGGACCTGCCCCCACTCAGGAGAGCTGTGAAGCTCAGCTTCTTATCCATGTACGGCCGCAAAGCTAAACTGGGAGAGGGTTTCTTATCATCAGATAACCCGGCCTCCCGTTTTACCCAGGAAGAAGCTGGTCCAGACAGGCTAAGGACACGCCTCAGAGAACAGCAGAGTCCGACCCAAACTCTAGCCTTGTTCGCTGCCTTGCAGAGCAGCACCTTGCGAGCCTGGCCCAGCTCACACCCACCTCAGTCTCTGGGGACACTCAGCCACCCAGCCACGGCCTTGGTGCCAATATCCCTTGGTACAGCTCAACTTTGGTCGCCACGACAATGGCAAGGTCAGCCAGGTTTCTGGGTCTCAGCCACACCATGGGGGAGTTGAACAGGTGACCTCTGGGGACCCTCCTCCCTGTGGCCCAACCAAGCCTCTGACAGTCCATCCCATTCTGCAGAGTCCCAGGATGCCTCGGAGTACCCAAGCCCAGGGAAATCAATGTGGCTCAGAAGAGCACCCCCACGGGCTCAGGCGGGCACGGTGGGACAGAATCCAGCAAGCAGCAGGGCTCCCCAGCCCCCGAGAGTCCCAGGTGTTAATGTCCAGGTACTCCCCCATGTCACCGGAGAGGCTCCCAGACGCTGTCCTCGGTGCTCGGCAAGTCCAGATAAAAGGAGCAAGAAACCTGCAGCTCCCTCCTGAAGCCACAGGAAGGCTTTAAATGCCTCATGAAGCCATGGAACGCAGCAACTGGCAAGCTACTCTAAGTAGCCAATGCGCCAGCAACCAGACACACGTCAAGGCAAATGTACATGAATCAGAACCACATAAAATCGGAAATCCGGGTCCTCCTGTTCAAGAGCCCAGAAGCCTCCAGTGGCTAGCGGCTCCCCTAACGGACAGCGCAGCTCTCAACTGTGAGCTCCTGCGGGCAGACGTTGACTTGCTCTGGCTATATCCCAGAGCCCGGACCCGGGCCTGGTGCATGGCGATGTGCAGTGCATAGTAAGTGAGGAAGCGAACGAACTGAATAAATGACAGGGAAACGTGTCGTAGATCATAATACACGCACATGTTAGGCACCCCCGTGGGAAGTACCAACATCCTATCTCCCCAGCTGCCCAGATGTGGGAGGCGGCGTGGCCCAGGGCACTCAGCAGGCAGCGGGACCTTGCTTCAGAGCCTGCCTCGCTTCAGAAGCGCATATCCACTGGCCGTGCGGCTGTGCAGAATAACCTCACATCTCGGAAGTCTGCGCGCCTCTCCCCCCGGGGGACGGGGAAGGAACCACCTCAGAGGTGAGGACCGCTTTGGGTAACAGTGGCACCTGGTACAGAGGGCCCCCAACCAGTGCAGTGTGGTTCCTCCCTCTCTTTACTGTAGGAGGGTCAGCAGCCATGCCTGAAGAGAGAGGAATCTGGGAAAACGCTCCCAAATCCCCACGTGAAGTTGCCCTCTGGACTCAAAGCCCCAGGAGGGCGAGAAGCCAGTGGTCTCGGGTTCGGATTCCCAGGTGCCCCCTCACATCAACTGGGCCTAACCTGAGAGGGTCACCACAAAGCCGTGAGTAGCAAGGAGACGGGGGGTGGGGGGGAAGGGGGATTGCGAGGAAAAGAGAACTCAGCTTCCAGTGACCACAAGTCAATAAGATCTGATTCATGCTTTTCCAGGTATGGGGGCTTTGCTTTCTCTCACCCCTACCCCAAGCAAAGCTCAAAAGGTAGCCCCTAAAGCGTGCAAGCCTTGCTGAGTCTAAGCGCCAAGTAGGCCTGCATCTCAGGCCCCAAGTGCTACCATTTTGGGGCCTTCTGTCCTGACCAGGAGAGGGTTAGGGAGGGAACAGTGCTTGGGCCCCATCAGCCTGGCCCAGGCTGCCACTACCTACCTTGAGTTTCTGCCCGTTCTCAGTGTCCGCACCTGCTGGCATTCTCAGAAGCGGGTCTGGAAGGTGACAGAGCAGTTAGAACGTCTCTGTGGAAGAAAAGACGCCATTCCACAGATCCCCCCAGAGGACAAGCACAGGCTGACAGCCCCACACGCCCACACTGCTGCCCAGGTCACTCCTGGCCTCTAGGGGATGCCCAGAGCTCAGGTCAGGCAGGGGACCTGCAGCAGGAAGGATGGGACGGAGGGGACACAAAATCCAAGTCCCGAGCCCACACCCCTCTCCACAGATGGCCGTCCCAAGGTCCTCAACACAGCCTGGCCGGGATCTGGGACCAGTGACTGTGCGAAGGGGCCGTGCAGGAAGCGCCAGAAGTCCAGTCCTCCATGAGCTGGGGCTGGACCCCTCGGGAGTCAGGTTCTTAACCTCTCCAAGGAAAGTCCAGCCAGATAAATAGAGGTGCCGTGGGCCAGAGGGCACAGGTCTAGCGGGACCTGTGACCTGATCACAAGCTGGGGTGACAGGAGCCACGAAACACAGGGACTGATGCTGCTGCCCAGGAAGGGGGGAGGGAGAAGCAACGGGGTTGGGGCAGCACATCTGCCAGAAGCTGAGGTGGTGTGCTCGAACCTCGCAGGGGCCGCAGGCGCCTCCTGGCCACCTTTAGGTGTTTAGTCCGGCCCAGGTCTTCCCCCAGGAGATAGTACCAGCCGCTGATCTCCTGTCAGGAGAGAAAGTATCACAAGCTCAGACAGAAGAGTCAGCCTCCAGCCCCTCTCAAAAAGCAGTAGCTGTGGAACCTACCTCGGGAGCAGCATCTCTACAGAGAGACACTCTAGTCTCCCTGCCCAGAGGGAGCTGCCACGCCTACACCTCCAGGAAGCCTTCCCTGATGCTCCTGACAGAGCTGGTGCTCCCTTCTGCTGAGTCCCATGGCCTCTTGGCCCTGGAGAACAACTATCCCCTTGCATGCCTGCCTCCTCCACCAGGCTGTGTGCAAACTCTGTCGTGCCCAGCACTGTGCCTTGTACACAAATGGGGCCCTATAAATGATCAGAGGGAGGGATAAAGGAAGGATGGAGAGGCCAGAAGACGGAGAGCAGCCTGAGGGTGCTGGCAGCCCCATGGGGAACATCTTCTCCTAAGAGGGTGAAAGTTGAGGCTGCAGCCAAGAGAATATACTGGGGACCCACATCCAGGATAAAGGGGCCTCAGTCACCTACCCCAGACTTTACTTCCGGGACACAAAACTGGGTGTTGCGGCTCCCCACCAATTCCTCAAGAGCAGCCCACCAGGACATCTCCAGGGATGTGCAAAAGGAGCTTGTCCCTCTTCTACTCAAAAGCCCCCAGATCGGGGATAACATATAAAGTAGAGATGGGCAGGGACAGGCTCCCAGATGGAGGGGGTCTCGAGACCCTAAACAGTCCCACCCAGCCCAAAGGAAAGCTCCACAGAGAAAACTGCTGCTCACTCTCTCCCTGAGCACCTGCTACACCCAGAAACACAAGAGCTGGTACCCAGGCAAGATAGCACCTGGAGAAGACCACAAGATGCACCTTCCCTAGGACCCACCTTGGCTGGAGTCAGGAGGGACTTCACCCCGAAGCTCATGCAGCCGATGAGTCCACTCTGTCTGGGAGAACAACAGAGGCTTGAACCAGTACCGTTTCATCAGGCTACACCGGGAGATGGAGAATCCAGTGTAACCTGGGTTTGCTCCATGCACTGCGGTTTATAAGAACTTGGTCCTGCATCTTCTCATTTGATCTTTCTATATTTTCGAGTTACGCTGGAGAGGAGCTGTCCTCTCCATTATACAGAAGGGAAAAACCGAGCCTCTGAGACAGTTCCCTTCCCAAGGTCATAGGCTGCTGGCTGATGGAGTCCATGGCACCCACGCTGCTCCCGCCACCGTCCCAGAAGCTCAACACTGCTGCCCGGATTGAAAGTGGATCTGAGTGGATCTAAAGAACTGGGCCTCACAAGAAATTCCAGCTCCCACATCAGCTGGTGAAACCCAGTTAAGGAGAAACGTTGTAAGATCTCAAGCCCACGAAGTTTGGTCTCAGCTCGAGGCAGGACCTGGGCAGTTCTAAGACAGCTCCAGATCATCAAAGTCCAGGCCAGCATGACTCACAAAGTCACCGACACCAACCTGTACCTGCTGCCAGCTGAGCGAGAGGCATGAGGCTGCCACACTATGGCAATGGGGCAGGTTAAATTATTCCAAATTCCTGAAAACTGTCTATTGTGTGTCGAGCTCCAACTTCCAGCCATCAGAGACTGACATACTCAGCAGCTTTTAATAATGATGGCGTACAACAGACACATGAAAAGATATTTTACACCACTTATCATTAAGGAAATACAAATCAAAACCACAAAGAGATTACAACTCAAATCAGTTAGGATAACTGCTATCAGAAAGTCAAGAGACAACAAATGCTGCTGAGGACTTGGAGAAAAAGGAACCCTCGTGCACTGTTGATAGAAACAGAAATTGGTACAGCCACTATGAGAAATGATATGGAGGTACCTGAAAAATTAAAAATGGAATGTCCATATGACCCAGTAACCCCACTTTTGGGTATTTACCCAAAGACTATGAAAACATTAATTTGAAAAGACATGTTATACCCCTTTACCTACTGCAGTAGATACACAGTAGATATATGCTTCAACACCCAAGATATGAAAATCCAAATGTCCAGCAACAGATGAGTGGATAAAGATATGGTAAAGGAATACTACTCAGCCATAAAAAAGATGAAAGCTGGCCATTTGTGACTACATGAAGGGTATATTAAAATGAGTGAAATAAGTCAAAGGACAAAGACACACCCCAATGATTTCATTCATTTGTGCAATATGAAGGGGGGGAAGCAATCAAACAGACAAAACAAAACAAAAACCCTTGGACTTTAGACAACAGAATCTGGTTACCAGAGGGGCAGGAGAAGGGAGCAATAGGCAGCAGCGTTCAATGGGTTGATGCTGGACAGGGACTGGACTTGCACCAGTGAGTGTAGTGTGGTATGTACAGCACTGAGGTGAAAAACTGTCCACCTGAAACTTAATCAGTGTGGTAAACTAATGTTACATCGATAGAAAAAAGGGGGAAAAAATAAAGGTGGCAGAGACTAATACTAATGGAATGCAAAAAATAATCTCAGTATTGTGAGAGAAAAGGAAGCTGACATGTATAATTCAATGAGAAAGACACTCTTCAAAGTATTAACAATGACTGTTAATGAGAAAGACACCCACGAAAAAATTAACAATGGTTCTCTCTGGCAGGTGGGATTAGAGAGGTTTTGTTTACTTCTTTTCAATGTTTTCAAATTTTCACAAGGAACAGCACTATCTCTATAATGAGGGGGGAAACCATATAAAAGTATTTTTAAGAACTTCTATCATATCTTTCTCTATCTTAATCTTAACGTTGGGTTTTCTTAACCTGTTCTCCGCCTTTAGCACATCCCCAACTCAGATCCTATCATAAATTGGTTTATTAGTTATTGGCCAAGAAACAACATGGGTATTTAGACTAGAACATAACCTTGATGTTTGACCTCACGAGCTGAGGGGCCTGCATCCTTGAGGAATTCAGCGTGTTCTGTGGGAGGCCCAGTATCAAAGCCAAAAATGGTAACGCGCTCCCTGCACACATGCCTCCAGGGAACCCGCCTGACGGGCCAGCGTGAGAGCAGGAGTCAGGCTAGAGCACCCCACAGAACCCCCGCAGAGCCTGTCCACGCCTCCTGCTCCAGCACAGTTTGCAGGGATCCAGAGCCCCTAAGGCTAAGGCAGGTGTATGGGAGAGAGCTGTCCTGGAACCCTACAGGGCACCCATAGGGGCCTGCCCCAGGCAACAACCAATGTTCTGGAAGGTCTCCATAAATACAGACTTAGGTTCTCCAGAAAGGGTGGCAGTTTACCACCTGAGAGTCCTCAGCAAAACCAAACTGGTTTCTTGCAGGCAGTCAAGCCAAGTGAGGGGTGCTCAGGGGGATGATCCTCAAAGCCAGTATGCCTGCCCTGCCTTCCCCACCGTGCATGGCCGTCTCTCACCAGCTACTTCCACTCCGCTAATGACTACCTGTTCTCTCTCCCAGCTCCCGCTTCCTCCAACTTGGACGGACTCTTCCTCCGTCCATCTTATCAGGGCATATTAATCATCCACCAAAAGAGGACAGTGCTGTTACCACAGTAAAGCAACTCTTTCACATCCACAACCCCACCCCCGCCCCCACCCAGCCCACCACCAGAAACAAACAAGCCTCCCTTCTGGAAGTGGCCAAGTCAGCGTTAATGGGGCAACTGCAGCGAGCGCTGAAAGCAACAGACTCAGAGCTCAGAGCCACCATTCCAGAAAAGTTTTGTCAAGCCTTTGTCCACGTCCTCATCTCATCACCTATTAATTGTGTTCATCCACACACTCAAGAGCTGCCAGCAGGTATCTCGGTGCCCGCACCGCCTTGCTGTACATGTTCATTCACTCTGGGTATTGCGGCAGCTTTCTGGATCTCCGAGCACCACGCCTGAGCTGCAGTAGAGGCTGCCTCTCCTGCCCTTCAGTAAGTGGGATTTCATTCCCTTGCACTTAGAGAACGCTAAATGGTTAATAGCCTCCCGAGAGCTTTGCTTCCTGCTCAGGCGCCTCCGATGACTTCATGATAATTCAGGCAGAGTAAATGGTCACGATTAATGTTCATAAGCAGGAACCTCTCTCTAAGTGTTCCTCAATTAGCAACTTCTCAGGCTGCTTTTGAAAAAAAAAATCTTTGGAAGAAGAAAGACCACTTTCTCATGCCACCCCCCCCCCCCACCCCAGAGCATTTGGCAATAGATCAGTCGGCTGATAAACTTGGGAAGTAGCACCCACCCAGCAGACTGCGCGGAACTTCTCTAAAAACCAAGTCTCAGAGGTCAAGGCTTGGCTGCTTCTGAACACCAAATCCTGACTCAGGACTCGGTGCACTCAGCAAAGGCTTGACAAGAGGATGACTCCATCATGCCCACGGCTGGCCGGCGCTGCCAACAAGGCACAGCATTAAGGCACCGAGACAGGCACGTAGCAATTTAAACAGCAGCCCAAGAGTGCCATACAAGGAAAGTCACCAGACAGGGTGAGGCTGGCAAATGAACACTGCAGGCCACAAATGCTGAAACCTCAGGGAGGCAAAGGTCGTTTCGTTTCCCACTGAGATGCTCCAAGAAGGCCTAACAAGTCAAGTCAGAGAGAAAGAGAGGAAGAGCATTTTCGGCAGAGGGAAGCCAGAACAAAGGCTCAGAGGCAAGATTTTGGGGGGGACACTCCTGAGGACGAGGACTCAGCTCATTTTACTTTACTTTTGGGCAGGGGCAGGAGACACCGCAAAATGGAAATGCATTATTTTGAAGGAACACACCTTATTTTTTTTCTCCCAGGAGCTTTCAACTATTTTGGTTATCGGATTAAGCTATTAAATCTCAAGCTATTTTTAATTTGTTCACATATTTAAACTGCACACATTTTCCATTCTTTTTTTTTTCACCCTTGGGTTTGAACCCCATTCTGGTCACAGCTTTCCAACATTGCTGCACTGTACGAGGCTCTAAAGTCCTGTTTATAACACGGAATTAAATAGGTGGTGAGAACTTGGACCAAGTCTTGACAAGGTAAAGGACAGGGCACACTCACTGTTCTCAGGCCCCTGCGTGCCACACAGTAAGCCGGCTCTCCACACACGTGGGGACTGCTGGTGTAAAACATTATGCTCTTCAGATACATGTGTGTGCTGTGACTTGGTGGGTGATGTTGCAATTCTCTCCAAGACTGTTCTCTGGCCACCAGTTTTGAAAATGCTGCAATTGATTCTAGAAGCTTCCATTTGGCTTTCACCATGTCATGAAACACAACTTTTAATAGCTCAGTTCCACAGTCAACGATATTGAGGACTCACTGCTGATTTTTAATCATGGTAATGGATGTTTATTCAAAGCCATCTTTCTCAAGATACATATAGAGGAGGTGATGTTTGGGATTTGCTTTAAAATAATCAACTGGAGGAAGGGAAAGAGGGTGGGACTATAGAAGGAAGACTGGCCATATACTGATCACTGCTGCGGTGGGACTGTGAGGCTCTGGGCGTGTATTTTGTATTTTCTATCTTTGCAGCGTTTGAAAATGTTCCTAATTTCTTGAACCGAAAAGCTGAAAGAAACTTTAGAGATCAGTGCCTTTTAAGGATGAGGAAACTGAAGCCGAGAACGTGGAAGGGATTTTGCCCATGGTCTCACAGCGAGGCAGGGCTCAGGCAGAAGCGACAGCACCGAGGTCTGGCTCCCTCAGCTCCCACTGTGATGGCTGTGAGCTCACTCAGCCCTTTCCCAGAATGGCTCTGCACAGCCTCCTATTTCTCTGATGCAAATTACAGCCACCACTGGCAGGATCATCAGAATTCGGGAAACAGATACTCAGTCTCGAAATGTAACCGCCTCATATTCAGCCAGATGATTTATACAAAAATTACACTATAAATGCTATGGAAAGTGGCCCAAGGCTGAGGAACAAAGTGCACGGAACAAGAAGAGCCTGGTTTTGAAGTCATTTATCACCTGTGTGAAAAGGTCAATGCATTGTACCCTGGTTACCAGTAACGAAGTCAGGCTGCCTGGCGTTGCACCTTATTGTCCCTGCATCCTAGCTGTGTTATCTCGGGCAAGTTACTTAACCTCTCTGTGCCTCTATTTCCTTCCCTGTAAAAGAGCAACAGTAATAATCTCTCCTATGGTATTGTGAAGATTGCATTAGATGAGGCGAGGAATGGGCTTTGATTCACACCCACACATAGGAAGTGCTTACTAAATACGAGCTGTTCTAAAACTCGGGCACTTTCCTTAGCTTCATAAGTCTCAGTTCCCTCTTCTCCAAAGAAAGGGACAATAATAATTCCCATCTCTTGCCGTTGTTATGAGGATTAAACAAAATAATGTATGTAAAGTGGCACAGAGATCAGTTCAATAAATGCTCGTTTCCTTCCTTCCGCAATCGTCTTTCTTGTTGATAAGTTGAATGTCCATCTTTCAGAGAAGCACAATTTGATTTGGGAGCATTCAGCTCGGTAAAAATTCCCTGCAGTCACTCTGTCTGCCTCCACCGGCTCAGCAGCCTTCTCCTGCAGAGACAGAGGGCACGAGGCCTCCCACAGCAGCCCGGTCTGCACAGTGCTTCCGCAGGCAGGCCTGTCTGAGCCCGCTCTGGCCCTCCTGTGCTTTGGGTTGGGACCGTGACCATGAGTTCGACTGTGTTTTGTTTAATAAGAAATCTCACTTTCCCAAAATAGGCAACAAGTGGAGAGCAGCTTCTGTCACGCTGCCTCACCGGGTGCTGACTCACTTTCCCCTGCCTCACTCTCTTTTCCAAAAACCGGGACTGCAGTGCAGGCCCCTCCAGCAGCTCTCAGCCCCATGTGGCACCGCAGGAGGGTGGAGGACAGGGAGATGGATGGCTCCCACAGCTGGGAGGCTGATTTCGGCACCTGCTCCATTCCTTCCCTCCACCCAGCGGGCTCCCCCGACCGCCTTCCCCTGGTCACGTGCAGGGTTTTCCCTTCAGTCCTCGGCACTCACTGCCTTCCTGGGTGTTCTCAACTGCTCAGAATTTCACCCACTGCCCTGGGGCTCACCTCTCCCACATCCCACTCTGGACAGACCTCTCTCTCTCCTGAGCTCCAGGTTAGCAAAGGAGCTTTCACCTGGCTGCACCCGAGGTACCTCCACTTCACCAGCCCCCACACTGGCTCTGCTTCCCCACCAGCAAGTCCGGCGTGGTTGGAGACACCACCAGTTACGCGGGAGTTATCTTTGACTTCCCCCACTGCTCTCCCAGCCCAGTGAGCACTAAGAAGTACTGATTTAATCTCCTAAGTATGCCCTGGGTTTGTCTCCCTCTTCTCCCTAAGTCATCTCTCACAGATCATGAGAGCCTCCTGGCTCCTCCCCAGGCTTCCAAGGACCTACCAGAGTGACAGATGTATGATACACGCCTACCATTCCCTTGCTCAACAACCTTCAGTATCTCCCCATCACCAGATCCCCAAGCACCAAACCAGCTGCAGGGGGCTCCCCCTGAGAGCTGGTGTAAATGCAGGATCCAAAACCCAGCCTGGGAAGATTCCGGTTTAATCAGTCTGCGTGGCACCCAGGAATCTGTATTCCTCACAAGCACCCCGGTGACTCCGATGCTTATCCAGGATGAGAACCTCGGGCCTTAGAAGAAAATCCACATTCTAAAATCCAAATTCTCAAAAAGCCCCATAGAATCATCCAGCTTGGCTTACGCCTGGCTCTCTGTCTCTCCAGCCAGCTTCTACTTGGTGCCTGGCCTCCAGCGCACCAGCACGTTTGCGGACCCCTCCCCTCTCTCCGGCTTCCCTGCCCTGCCCCCTCCCGGCTCATTCTTCGGTCCTCTGCTTGTCCAGCCAAGAGGCAGGACAGTGGTGTCAGGCAGGACTCTGGGGTACCGGCCTCAGTTCCCATCTGGCTCTGCTGTTCACTGGCCCTTGATCTTGGACAAGTTACTTGTTCTTAGTTTCCATTTCCTCTTCTGAAAACTTAGGACAGAAAAGAGTCCTCTTAGAGTAGCTGCGAGAATGAAGTGAGATAATGCACTCTGTCCTGCTGGTTTGCGGTCAACACCCAGTAATTGTTGTTCCTGTTATCAACATGGTGTCCTTCTCAGCCCACCCCAAGTCTCCATCAGTGGTCCTCGAAGAGAAAGAGTCTCCGAGTGACCCCACGTATCTCCAGCACCTACAACAAAGCTGGACCTGGACCTGATGGCCCGATGGATGGATGGATGGATGGATGGATGGATGGATGGATGGATGGATGGATGGATGGACGGACAGACAGAGGGATGGACACACAGGGTCCACAATACCACCAGTACCATCCTATGATAAAAAGTAGATTCTCTGTTTATACTTAGACAAATCCTTCACCTGCAGCCCCCGGAGGGCCGTGGCACTCAGACAGATGCTCTTCCCCCTTTCTCTAGCAGCTGATGCACACCGTCCTGCCCAGCGCTGCTCCCGGCTCTGCACTGGCCACCCTCACTACTGACCATGTCTGGCCTCCTGCTCTAGGCCACCTGCAGGGCCAGCCCGTCTGGATTCTCCTGCACAGAACTCCCGCACCTCCTGCGCGGGCCTCCTCGGGCAGCCTGACCCACCTGCATATTCCTGCATCCCTGCCTTTGCTGGAGCTGTGTCGCTGCCCAGAACGCCCTTTCAACCTTATCTCTTTTTCATTCCTTAAATTGTATTGATTCGCTGACTGTTTTTATAACAATATATTGAATAATTTGGGGAGCGCCGCTTCCCACATCCGCATGCACACACACCTCACTCACACATACCCCACCCCCGCCAAAGCCCCTGTGCCAATACCCTGCCCGCTTCCCTCTTCATCCCCTCTCCCTTCTGCTCCACTGCCTCTGGAAACACTACATTCTTCATAAAAACTTCTTTCACAGGACACGTTTCCGCCCAGCCTTACCTCCTGTCTCATCTTGATCTTTGCCCCAAGTTCAAAATCCCCTTTTGGCTTAAAGCCTAACTCTACCACTCACTGGTCCAATAAGCACTGGCTGAGCCCCTGTCGGATGCTGGCTGCCTGGCTGCCACCCATCCACCAGCCCAGAGCAGGGTCTGCTGCCCCTCACAGTCCACCTCCCCGCCAACCCCGCACTCTGCAGTTCCCCTCACCTGGAGTCACCCGCCCTGTTCCACACAGTGACCAGGAGGCGCTTCTGCTCATCTTCCTCTTGGACGGGACTGCAAAGCAAACCAGGCAGCCAGAGCATGAGGGGGCCAAGCTCCAGGCTGAGGCCAGACCCACAGAGGGCTCCACATTGCAAAATTTAGAAATAACCTAAACATCCAACCATAAGGAACTGGTTAAATAAGCCAGAGCACAAACAGTGTGGGAGGTGAGTATTTACATACATAAGAGAGTTTACATTGTTAGGGACCAAAAGGAGGTTACAACACAACACTCTAAAACAATTCCATTTCTCCAAACACACATGTACACACCCACACCAATTCAAGCATCTTTAAAGAAATAAAACAAGGCACTTCAGTGACTAATAAAGTAAAGCCTCTTTTTTTCCTTCTGCTAGCTATATTTACTATTTTCCCTAGGGTATTAAAAAGCATTCCACCAAAATTTACTATTTTTCTACCAAAAGCAAAATTACCTTGTGTAGGGGAGAGAAAAAAATTTCCAATCACTAATAGGAGCATCCAAAATGTCAATTACTTTCCCACTGGCCTCAAAGTTCAGGAATGGGGGAGAGAAATAATAACAACAGTGAGAGCTGATGCTTCACGCATTGACACCACATTTCTCTGAGGCTGGTACAGGCCCATTCTACAAACAAGGAAGCTGAGGCTCAGATGCTAGCAAGGCTTATAAGGGGGCAGGGAACACAGACAAGCAGGCAAAATATCCCTGGCTTGGAAAACTCCTTCTGCTAAAGGAGAAAACTTGGCCCGAGGCACAGAGGCAAACTGCCGACTCTTTTCAGGGACTGCCAGCCTCGGGCTGGGCATTTTAGTCATGAGAAGCCACCAAGGGCTACCTTATCACCACGGCCTCACTGCCGGGCCAGGGGCCAGGGCTGCAAGGACACAAGCGAGTGAGAAAACAAAGACATCCTTTAGGAGTCAGTTTTTCTGCTTAGCTCTAGATCTAGATTTGGCAAATGGCGCTGTTTCAGATAAACACTCCTTCCCTCTCCTCTCCAGGGCTGGCTGCGGGAGGCGCTTACAAGAAGAAGTGCTCGTGGAAGACGGGGTCTCTGCAGTCTGTGATGGTCTGCGTCTTTCGCCTGCGCAGCCGGTTATCTTCAGGGATCAAAGAGATCTTGAATTGGAGAAAAGCAAATGTCAGTTGATCTTGGGGTCACACAGTCACCTAAGCCCAGCAGCTGACTGTGCATGGCTCCAAGCTAGAGGCTTCCTCGGTCTCCTTCAAACTCTGCAGAGGACAGCGTGGAGTCCTCAGTCAGACCCTGGGAAGGAATGAGGAGCCCCAGGCCAAAGGCAACGGAGTCAGATGCCAGGACAGGGCCCGGGACTGGGTAGGACTAAGAAGGCAGTCACCACTCAGCCAGAGGTGGGGTTACAACCTGCCCTTTCTTCTCTTCCTCCAAGCAGAGAGGTTTCCCCCAAAGCTAAAGACCTCATGCCTTCTACTTTCCCAACAGCTGCTGAGGTACTCCCCTTCCCAAGAGGCTGCAGGTTGGCCCCTATCAAGGCCCCAAATCCACGCTCTCACCCTAGTGCCATTTTCCCCCTGCCTCAGGCTCCCAGGCCTGCTCCTAGCCAACCCTCGCCCATAGGAGCCTCCACTCAACCCAGGGGCTTCAGGAAGAACGCAGAGTGGTGCAGCAGTCCTGGCCTGGCAGCCCAGCCACCACCCTCTAAGAGCATTTGGCCTTCGGCTCTGGCTAGAATTAGGCCCCTGTCCCTGTGGGGCCTCTGTCTTCGCTGCAAGGGCCCCTCCAGATGGCCCTTCCAGCCCCTGGAGGTACTCCCTCCACTGTGCCACCGAGACCTGGCTGTCCTGCCTCTAGTTTTGTGAGGGGACAAGAACAAGATATTGCCTTTCATGATAGGGTTTGGATTTGTGCGTGGATTTCTGTCATCTACACTCCCATCATTTTCACCTATGTGGAGGACCAAGAGGACCAGTAAGATTTCAGTGTTTCCAGGAAATCCTAGTGACCATACCAGCTAAGGGAAGGGGGCTATCCCTGCTCGGGCCTCATCGCTGGGCCTAATAAATGCCTACTGAGCAAACGATGAGGCGGTAGCTGCCACTTCAAATGGCCTCAGCCCACAGATATGCAGGGACCTGAGACTCAGTCCAGGGACATGGTCCCTCATCACTCCCACCCCATCCAGACCCACGCCCAGCACCTGCTCGTCATATACCTTCACGTAGGAATCACAGACACCAGGCTTTTTGCTCATCAGGCCTTTGGCTTCTATGACTAAACAGAGAATTAAAGTGTTAGAGAGGCTCACTGGTGCTAGGTGCCCAGCAAGGCTGCTCATCTGTGTAATATCACTGGGTATTAAGCCCTCTCCCGTCTAGGTCATTCCCACATGCAGGCAGCTCTCTCACTGAGGCACCGTAGTGTTCATTCAGTTCTCTGAATCTTATACCTTGGGGCTGCAGAACGTACTGAGTCAGAGCCCCAGTTTAATAGAGAAAACGAGGCGATGGTGGCAGGAGAACCCAGGGCAGCAAAACACAAACTTTCCCAGAGACACAGAGCAAAGGGCACGATAGAGCTGGGTTTTGATCCATGTCTCGCCTCCCAGTCCCGGGCCCCTTCTCCCACACATCCTTCCTGGGAGGGAAAGGCCAAACCTGAGCGCTCGCCCTGCCCGGTGTGCCAGGCCGTGGCTGACGAGGGCCCAGCACAGCAGGTGGGGGCTCGGCCCCGGAGACAGCCCGGAGCCCAGACCCAGCTCTGCCCCTCACTGGCCACCTGAGCGGCAGCAAGTCGCTCTGTCTCTCCCGACAGGGCGCTGGCATGTCTGAACGGAGCAGTGATGACCTCTGCTTCTCACGGTGAGGGTCATGATGGTGACGAGTGGACACATGAGATAATGTGTCTCAGCAGAGTGACCGACGAATAAGAGCTGCTCAACAAACGTTTGCCAAAGAAAAAAGTTACAAATAACGGCTTGGGGTCAGCATTGGGGGGTGGGGGGCGGGGAGGTAACGCAGGTCCCGCCATGGAAATTAACAGCGAAAGGACTCAGACTCCAGGCCTGACAGGCTGAGCTTCTTCCCTGTTGGGTTCTGATTGAGCCCCAGGGCTTGGCTCCCATGGAGCTCTCGTGGTTCAAGGCGTGAGGCCTGGGAAGCCAAAGGAGAAAGGGGAACAGGCAGGAAGGGATGAAGGCCCGAGACTGGGGTGAAGCCAAAGCAAACTGTACCGGACAAATGTTGTGGGGGAGGCCAAGATGCACTTTGCAAAAACTGTTTGCACAGCTGGAGTCAGGCTCTGGCAGGCAAAGAACACCCCTCTGCTGGTCCTTGGGAACTTCACCTTGCACCCCCAAGGCCAGGCCCGGAGGCCCCAGGCGCCTGCTGGTCTACTCTGCCTGGTATGTAGTTACAGTTCCCATACCAACCTCCCCCAAGGGTGTGGTCCTTGATCAGGACCAAGGTCCTGGGCTTCCCCTCCCCCCGGCGGCAGTAAGGCAGACATGGCCCTGCCCTGACTGCACTCCCACGCTGATGGAAGCAAAGACCCTGGACAGGCCAGGTGACACGAGGGGTCAGGACTGTGACAAGGACACAGGGGGGTCATGTCTGGGAAGTGGGGCAGGGGGCTGATTCCTGGGGAGACCTGAGTCTTCCTTCCTGAGTCTTAGTGATTGATGATGGTGGCAGGCATGCTTCTTGCAAATCAGAGGAAGGGAGGATTATTTTCCAGAAGGAGTTCAAAAGGAAGGCAGGAAGTTCTAGACACAAGGAAGAGCGGGTGCAAAGGCCCAGAGGCATGAGCAAGCGGCTTGCATCGGAGAGGAGTGCCGGCAGCTGAACAGAAGAGAGGATGGAGGCTGCCTTGAGCAGTAAGAAGCAGGGAGGCTAGAGGGACAAGGCGGGGTCTGTGGAGCTAAACAGGAGTCCAGGCAGTGGCCACCGCACAGAAGCGCAGTATCCATCTGTGAGTTGGAGAGGATGACAAAAGGAAAGATGGACAGTTGAAGTGTAAAATCCTCGGGTAGCACGTAGAACCTTCCTCGTAAGGTCCTGGCTCACCCACCACCTCCTCTTTGCTGGGCCCCAGTCATGTGAAATGGGCCTGCCAGTGAGCGTGCTCTCTCTGAACCCCCTTGCACTTATGCCTCCCCCTACATGAGATGCCCAGTCCCCCACTCCCTTTGGCCTGGCTCAGCCCTGTCCCTCCTCCAGGATGGATATGAACATCAACCCTTTGCCAAGGCTCTGCTGCTCCCCCTCTCAGCATCACCTAGACAGGTGCGAGTGTTTCTCCTGGGATCCCCAGCCCCTGGCACAGAATCAATGCTTTCCACTTTAACCCTAATACAGAGTTTACTATATGCTGGGTACTTTCCTAAGCACTTTACTAATATCAGCTAATTTTATCCTTATAAAACCCATATGATAGATACTATTATTACCACCATTTGATACATGAGAAAACTGAACTTGCTTAAGGCCACTCAGCAGAATTATCAGACTCTAACAGTCTAGTTCCAAGTGCTGATCTTAGCCACAATGCTATACTGCCTAAACGGAGAAAGGGAGGGAGGGAGGGAGGGAGGGAGGGAGGGGGGGGGAAGGGAAGGAGGGGGGAGGGAGGGAGGGGGGAGGGAAGAACTAACGAACAAAGGATGAATAGGAGAAGAAAGAAAAGAAGGACAGGGAAGCTCTTTTGTCGCCCTACTCAACTGGGGCCAAGGATGATGCTGAAGTGCCCAGAGTGGGGACAGCTTCAGCCTGCAGGAGAGACGCCCACTTGCATCAGCATCATGGGCAGGACCAGGGAAGGCTCTCTAAAAAGAGAATATGTACCTAAGTGAATATGTACCTTTTTCAATGGACACATCTATACGCAGATGAGGAAAGAAGCCTTGTCCATGGTAACACCCACCCCTGTCTCCAGGCAGGAGGCCCAGTGCCCACCCTTCGCTGGGGAGTGGGCACGCAGCCATACTCACTGTGCAGCAGCAGCACCTGGTCCTGGGCATCAATTGACAGCTTCAGCTGACCTAAGGGAACAGCAACATACAGGACCTCACTATCTCCTTGCTGGGTAAAAACTGGAAAGCAGTGACAAGACTGCTCTTTTGTTCAGGTGAAGCAATTCAAACACTCATACGGTGTCTGGGGCAAAGGGGAGCTCAGAGGCCATCTGCTTCAGCCTCCTCACCACATCAGGAGCCCCTTCTGCAATACCTGCAGCTGTGGTTCTCCAGCTTGTGTTTATACTCTGCTGGTGACCAGGAGCTCATTCCTTCACAAGGAAGCCCAGGTCAGTTCTGGAGAACTCTCACTGTTGAACAACTGGCAGAGTTGTTGCACCCACATTATGCACAAGAGACAAGAGTGAAGATTCCTAGGCCTTAGCCAGAAGTCCAAGGAGGGGGTCAGCCAAAGCCCGCCAGCTCTGCCAGACAGCGAGGTGTGTTCTGGGAAGGCACAGACACGTGCTTCCCCCTGTGTAGTCCAAGAATCAGTGGCATGAAATGGAATTGAACAGAAAACCCAGAAATAAACCCACCAATCTATGGACAACCAATATATGACAAAGGAGCAAAAAATACACAATGGAACAAAGACAGTCTGTTCAATAAATGGTGCTGGGAAAACTGGACTGCTACACGCAAAAGAACGAAGCTGGACTACTACCTCTCACCATGCACAAAAACCAACTCAAAATGGATCAAAGACTTAGACACAAAACCTGAAATGATAAAATATATAGAAGAAAATATAGGCAAAACACAACATGACATACATCTCAGAACATCTTTAAAGACACATCACCTAAAGCAAAGAAAGTAAAGGAAAAGATAAACAGATGAGACTCTATCAAACTGAAGAGCTTCTGTACGGCAAAAGAGACATTACCCAAAACAAAGAGACAGGCCACTGATTGGGAAAAAAATTTTTGCACTCCATACAACTGATAAGGGACTGATCACAAAGATCTACAAATTCACATGAGTCAAGAAAAACAAAGTAAACAAGCCAGTAAAGAAATGGGCAGAAGAACTTGAAAGTCACTTCTCCAAAGAGGAAACGCAAATGGCCAACAGGTATATGAAAAAATGTTCAATATCCCTTGTAGTCATAATCCCTCATAAAAATTTAATTAATTTAACACACATTAAAATCACAATGAGATACCACCTTGTACCAGTAAGAATGGCACATATTTGTTAAAAACTAGCAACTACAAATGTTGGCAAGGATGTGGTGAAAAAGGAACTCTCCTACACTGCTGGTGGGAATGCAAACTGGTCCAGCCTCTATGGAAAGCTGCATGGAGGTTCCTCAGTCTACTAAAAATGGAGCTACCATATGACCCAGCAATCCTGCTCCTAGGGATCTACCCAAAAGACACAAAAACATTCATTCAAAAGAATACATGCACCCCTATGTTTATTGCAGCACTGCTCATAATAGGTAAGACTTGGAATCAATCCAAATGCCCAAAAATAGATGAATGGATCAAGAAAATGTGGTACATATACACAATGGACTACTATTCAGCAATCAAAAAAGATAAACTAGTGCCATTCACAGAAACATGAATGGAGCTTGAAGGGATTGTGCTCAGGGAAATAAGTCAGAAAGAAAAAGAAAAATACCAATGGTCTCACTTATAGGAGGAATATAGGGGATCAAGGAAAAAAATAATAACATTGACAACAACCAAAAACCACAATAAAACAAAACAAAAATAAACAGACAATGACAAATAAGAGACATTCTGCAGGGAAGAGGGAGGGATTGGGATCAAGGTAGGGACAGGAAGAGCACAAGAACTACGGTGATGATGCACGACTGGATGGTGGTGGAAATTCTATAGGGACTACACCTAGAAAAGAAAACAAACATTGTATTGTAAGAAAAAATTTTTTAAGAAAGAATAACTGTCATGAGAAGCATCTGGAAGATGGTTAGAAATTCAGAATCTCAGCACACGCACATGCACCCCCACCCCTCAGGACTACTGAATCAGAATGCAATTTAACTGGATCCCTGCAGAAGAGCCTCTGAATATGTTTACCAGTTTGGAGAAGGCCCCTTTAAGTGAAACAAAAACCACAGAGGCCAAAGGGAAAAGCTGGATAAATTTGACTCCATAATAGTAGACAAATGTCTGTTGCAATTAAAGAGATTGTAAACTAAGTTGAGACAACACAATAAAAATTACAGAAAGGACAATGAGTTGGAAAGTCAGAGAAGACAAAATGGCCAACAAGCATATGAAAAAAATGTTCATCCTCATGGAGATCTGAGACATGCAAATTAAAATAGCAATAAATATCATTTTCCCTAATCTGATTGACAGATAATTTAAAAGACATAATGTTAAATGTTAGTAAAGATGTAAGAAAGCAGGGCGTAAACTGGGAGGTTATTTCTGGCAATATCCATTCGAATTTATATGTGTACAACCTTCAATCTAGCAATTTTACTTCCAGATAACTGTCACAGACAATAGTCATATATGTGCTAGGTGCACTTCAGCAGTGTTCAGGATACAGGAAGCTGGAAACACCTGAAATGTCCATCAATCTGAAAGCAGTTAAATGACCCAGCATAGGTGTGCAGTAGGACAGTTACAAAGAACTGTTTCAAAGTCTCAAAGAACTCTCTGAGAAGAGTTTTTAAGTGAAAGCAGCACATTGCAGAGCATTGCAGAGGGTCTCTACTTCTCTGCGCACGTGGGGGTGCGTTTTCTAAAAGGATGCTCTAGTTGCAAGCGTGCACCGCGAAGGTTCACTACGGATACAGACAGACAGAAAAGGACAGTCCTGGAGCCCTTGGTGGACTTTGCAGGCTTTAATGCTCTCTCAGGAAACCAGATACACAGGCACACAGGCAGGGAGGCTGGCATGCAAGGAGGAGGCATGGGCCAGGCAGGGAGGCTGGGAGGCAGGCAGGCAATCTAGCCTCCCAGCCCCCCACAAATCTTTGCTCACTCTCTCTGGGGTCTCTCTGGCATTCTCTCATGGTCTCGCCTGTTCTGGAATCACGCCGCTCACCCTCTTGTAGCCATTCTCTGTCTCTGAGCGACATGGCCCATAATTATAGTCCTGGCCTCCAGGCTCAGGTGTGCACACTTGCACATGTAGGTGCACACACACACGCACCCATCCTCCAGGTGTCCACAATCAGGCATGTGCGCCCCGTGCCCACGCTCCCAAGTGCCTTCTGCATTGACACAGTCAAGGCCGCTGGTGAGAGCCACAGTGGCTAGTGACACAAAAAGCCTGATTAAATCACTTACCCTATGGATGCCGCGTTAAAAACAGTGTTCATCTCTGGGAAAGAGACTGGGAATCGGGAGAAGGAAGTCAGGAGGAGTTTCAGTCTATCATTACTGTTGTTTTAACAATGTGAGTTATGCATGAACTACATAGCACTTCTATCATTAAACATACAAAGGAAACAAGGAAAGAGGGGAGAGGGAGAATGAGAGAAGGGGGAATAGAAGGAGGGAGAAGGAAAGGAGAATATGAAGACAATAGAAGGACGAGCACTGAGAAACAAGTGAAGACTAAGGAGAAGAATGGCATTTCCCACCACCTTTTCCAATTTTTTTTTTTAAGACAACATGGAAGCAAAATTAAACTTCAGGAACTCCTCATTGACACCAACAGCCTTACTGCACAGACAGAGGAAAGAGGCCCACGATCCTCTTCCTCAGCGGCATCTCAGTTCCTGGAACTTCAAGGTACCCCCGAACTGGATCCGCCCAGAGGACACACTCTGGAGAGGCAGGGAGGGCAGGGCAGGGGCTCCCAGCCTGCAGTGACCAGAAAGCCCTGGCAGCTGCTCAATCCGTGACAGCTCTGCCCAGCAGTCACCTGCCTCCGCTTGATCACCTCCAGTGATGGGGAGCTCAGTTTCTGAAATGGAGCCCCTTCCCTTTTGACACAACTGTGGTCACTCAATGCTCTGTCTTTATTGAGCCAAGTGGCCTCTCCTCTCATTGGTAACTTTGGGCAGGACCTGGGTCTGCCGTTTCTGGGCTTGCTCCTCTAAACTTGAAGTCCAAATTCCTTCCACTATGCTCCATGGCGCAGTGAGGCATCCCCTCATCATCCCAACTGTTCATCTCTGGACACGCCCGGGGACACTGGGTTGATGAATAGGCATGTGCTTTGTTGTTGGCCAGAGGAAGGGCAGGCAGGGTTTGGAGAAAGAAGGACGCTCTGGGTCTCAGAACTCTGGAACACTCAGAACTCCAGACTACGACAGGGCCACCACTTGCTCCTTGCACTACAGGGGTGTTTAATCCACAGCACCAAGCAGCTCAGGCTCCAGCGAAGCCTGGTCCAGCTCTTTAGCCATCAGAAGTCCCTACCACCCTCTCCTGCCCAGAACACTGACCTCAGAAGCCCTGGAGGCCTGTACCAATTCCACGCTGCTACCCTCTGCTCTCAGAACCAGTGTCCACGGCTGGGAGATGGAGTTAATAATAGGGGTTCTTGCCCTCTCTGAGCTATGTGAGCATCAGATAACACCGGGGGACGAGGAGAACTTCTTGGATGAAGGCGCCAGGAGAATCCACAGTATTATTAGCTCAAGGTCTAAGCAATTACCACTTCAGGGATCCCTGCAGCTGTTTTTTCCAACAAAAGCCATGCCTGGACCAGCATGGGATGGGAGAGGGCTGCACAGAAACAAACAGGTCCAGACGTGGACACAGATGCCCAAGGCCAAGGCATCTATGTTTAACAAATTTTTTTTTTTCCCTGATGGTCTTCCAAGTGCAAAGCCAGCTCTGACCCTAACACATTCAGCTTTTCAAGCCTTGGAAGCAAGGGCTACAGGGCACCTATTACTTACCAGAAGCCGTTGCCAAAATTCAGGGTCAAGAAATCTCCCAACACAAACAGCCCCTGATTCCACTGAGAGACCTTAGCAAGGCAGCTGTGTAACATGCTGAGGGAAGAAGGGCAGGTCTGAAGACCCGGTGCCTGCCTGAGGGGCCCTGCAGCCCAGTGGCTAGACAGGCACCGGGGCAAGGGCAAGCGCAGAGCCAGAGCCAAGGATGGGCATGGGGCACGGGCTGGAACTAACTAGAGGAGTCTGCACAACTCCAAGCAGCTCCATGCAGCTCCCCTTCCAGGCCTTGCCTTGGAGAGGGCCAGAGCGCCCTGCACTGGTACAGCAGAGAAGCCAACCACAGCAGACCAGACCCCCAACGAGCGAGATCCATGCTGTGCCAGCCTATCCTTCAGCCTTGAGCCTCCCCTATTCCAACAAATGTCAGCGACACAAAGGCCCAGCAGTCACCTCACCCAACCTCCTCATTTGGTAGCCAGAATGGCCAAACTCAAGGATGAAAGGTGACTGCCCCAGGGCCCACCGCAAGCCAGAACTGGAGACCACAACTATGGCTTTAAGGTACACCAGTGTGTTATAACTAGGGGGAAAAAGACCCCCTGTTTTTGAGGTTCTTGATTTTCTTAATAAAGGATTTTGAAAGATTCAAACCATACTCATGGCCACGAAACTGTGAAACCCGGACTGCCCGCCCACACACGGACAGTCGGGCACACTCATGAGCACAGTCACCTGCACAACAGTGGTTTTCTTTCTTCCACATCTGGGTGTAGTGCCCTTATGCATAGAAAATTCAGATTATTTTTCCCTTCACAATGTCCCTTTATTGTACTATCATAATAACTTTTAAATCACATATGTGAAGTCATATAATTGCAATCCTCAATTGTCAGTTTTAGTACATTTTATAAGTTCCTCAGCATCTTTATCCATGTCAGCCAACAAGAGACTTTCTCCATGGTTAAATATGTGTCATTTCATAATGATGAGTGTTTGTTATGTGCCTACTGAGAGATTTAAGCCACACAATGGAATCAATTTATTTTCATTACACTTAACATTTGTGTTATTTTTTCATTATCAAATAAAGTTCTCCAGCAGAACAAGTTTCATATGGCAAACACAAGAGAGGAACCCGGGATTTCAAGCAAAGTGTGGGCTGGTGGTAAGATCTGGTTTGGATCCGGGTAAGATCTGGTTGGATCCACCGCTAGAGATCCTTAATCACTACGTCATCAGTTTCCTCATCTGTACAATGGGAATAATATTCAATAGTTTTAATAAGGCTGTTAGAAATTTTAGAACTGATACATGTGAAACACCTCCCACTGAAGGCACTCGCACCGAAATGACAAAACAAAGAGAGGGAGAAGTGAGGGAGAAAACGAAGAAGGAAGGGAGAAAGGTCAGAGAAAGGGGGGGAAAGGAAAGAAGGAAGAGAAACAAGGGAAAAAAAAACACTGTGAAAATTTAGAAAACATAGTAAGGGACTACCATCTTGGGGATGACAGATCCACTGGAGAAATTTAGAAAAGCTAGACAAAAATATTTATAAGCAACTTCTTAGAAATGTAACCAGATAGAGAAGAGTTACCCTACTGGGCTTGGGGGCATGAGGTCCATGGAATTAATGTTTTCCTGGGCTTATTTTCTCCTGGGTGTGTTTTCAAATTCCAGGGGGTGAATGACAGGCTGAGAGGCTGTGCAGAGTTTCTGCCTGCCTTTTGGGGCTGGAGGAACAGGAGTTAGAAACATGGCCTGCCTGATGAGCCCCTACCTTTGGAGTTGGATCCTAATGGGTTGTCCTCAGCAACAGAGTCAACCATAACCAGACACCTCAAGAGACTGAGGCTCAGCTTCAAATCACCTTAGCCTCCAACACGAGCCCAGATTATCCCAGATTGCGTGTGACCTGAAGCATCTGATGAAAGAAACTAAAGCTCTCTTGTAAGGAAAATCTCATCCCAGGTCCACATTAAGAAGAAAAGGAACCGGGCCTCCCTGGTGGCACAAGGGGTTAAGCACTGCCATACGGAGCATCCTCAGCCACTGCAGCACAAGTTCGATCTCCAGCCAGGGAGGTAGCCCACAATGGTGCAGCAGACCTCTCCTGCCCTGCCTGCTGCTCCCCTCAGCAGTATATTGCAGTCAGTCTGCCTGTTCTGTTCCCCACTCTATCTGTGGTGAATCCTCTCACTATTCCCAACGCCTCTGGCCTGTATCCCAGTTCTTGTGTGCATACATAAAATAAAACCTTAAAAATAAAAAAAGGAACCATGACGTGTCTGCCATTTGTGACAGAGGCAGCACCTCTAAAACGTGAGAAACAGAGGTCTTGAAAGAAAATGAATAGAAAAAAAAAGCCAGGAAAATATTAACCAAAAGAAGGCCAGGTAACAACCTGACAATCAGGAAAAGGGAACTTCAGAAGAAAGAGAGAAAAGCACTCATAACAATAAAAGAAACTGTAAAATGACAGAAGTTTCAATTCGCCAGAAGGACATAATTCTAAATGTGTTCGCTGTTAAGAGTGCTTCAAGACACAGAAAGGAAAAAGTGACAGGACGAAAATGGGAAGCAGACAGATTTACAATCATGAAAGGAATTTTCACACACCTCTCCTGAAGACTGACAGAACAAACGGGGGAAATCAGCAAAGACGGAATTTTTTTTTTTAAGATCAACTTTTTTTTTTAATTTTTTTAATATTTATTTATTTATGCATACAAGCACTGGGGTACAGGCCAGAGGTGTGGGCGGCGGTGAGAGAATCCACCAGACAGAGCAGGATGCAGAACAGGCAGATCGACAGAAACACACTGCTGAGGGGAGCAGCGGGCGAGGCAGGAGAGGTCTGCTGCGCCCTGTGGGTCCCCTCCCTGGCCGGAGGCAGGGATCGAACTTATGCTGCAGTGGCTGCTGTTTGCTTCATAGTGCGTTGCTTAGCCCACTGCGCCACCAGGGCGGGCCCAAAGACGGAATACTTGAACAACATCATTAGCAAACTCGACCTCAACCTGATATCGTCAAAGAACACTACTCGGCTCCTGCAGGTCTTCTCAAGCACACACAGGACACTTATGAAAACAGGCCCTGTGCCAAGCCGCCCACAACCGAAGGGACACAGAGTACGTTCTCTGACCAAAATGTAACATAAAGAATAAAAAGGGTACTAGAAGATCCCCCAATATTTGGAAATTAAGAAACATGCATCCAAATCACCCATGGGTTCCAGAAGAAGACGATGAAAGTCAGAAAATATTTTGAACTGAATGATACAGAAACTGCGCTTCCGGTTGGGCTCTGGTGTCGGTAACGCTCCAGTGCCGACCCCAGCAAATGCTGCGCGGGCATTTGCTTTGTGATAAACCACTGAACTGCACATCATTTGGGGGCTGGGGGGAGCGCTTTTCCGTGTGTGTGTTATAGTTGTAATAAAAAAAATTAGGGGGAAAACGTATAGACTCAGAAGAATTTAAAAAAAAAAAAAGGATGACTTGCAACAGACCAGAAACTGAGGAATTTCTGAAAGCTCCAAGTAGATCGACTCCAAAGGCAGAAGCAACAACAGCGGTGGAAGCCCCTGACCAGCAAACGACAAGCTCCTGAGAAACAACTGGACAGTTTTCCCAGCCATGCCAGGCTCAGAGCAGCAGGGTGAGTCAGGGGCAGCTGGCCGGGCAACTTGCTGGCATCTGTTCTCCTGAGCGGGAAGGGATCCCAGTTGACAAGGTGCTGCCTTAGCAAACATAGAGAAACAAGGAAATGCCCAGCAAATGAATGACACCGCTCAGTCTACCCTGCCTTCCGAATCACATCTTCCTGTCTTCCTTTTGGCAAACCAAAGATTTCAGTCACTTCTCCAAAGACTACATGCCAAGGTGTTCCCCATGGAGTTCGCCTTACAGGTTCATTTGGGGATGACAGTGCTCAAGAGAGTTGAGCTGGGTCAACCACTGTCCGAGCGACCTCCAGCCTCAGCAGCTGTCCAGCCTACCTGTCACCACCTGCAGCAAACACCCTAGAGGAAGGCAATCTGCTCTCTCCCGTGACCACTTCCCATACACAGACCAGGGATTAATAATTTGTTGCAAGCAGACAATGTCTCCCATCTCGCCCCCTGTTCCCTTCCAAGGTATTTCAATAAATCTGCCTTTTCTGTTCTCAAAAATAAAATGATTTGTTGCCTTGGGAAAGTAATAATTTCAAGGATACATTCTTTAGCAATCAAACATTTTTGTGAACCTGGGGTTTCATTTTCATATGGAAACTACGGTATTCAAAAAATTCTCATAAACAAAAAACAAAATTGAAGGATTCACACGTCTCAATTTCCAAATTTACTACAAAGCAACAAGAATCAAGACAGTATGATGTTGGTATGCAGATAGATGAATCAATCAATGGAATAGAACTAAGTTCAGAAATAAGCCCGTATTTGTATGCTCGATTAATTTTCAACAAGGGTGCAAAGACCATCCAATGGGAATATAATAGCATTTTCAACAAATAACGACAGGATAACTGAAGAGTCACATATTCAAGAAAAGTCAGACTCTTCATCACACAAAAATGAACTCAAAAATTAAGTGAAAGTGGATCAAAGACCTAACTGTAAAAGTCACGTGTGTAAAACCCTAAGAAGAAAACATAGAGGTAAATCTCTGAGATCCTGGATTTGACTATGAATAAAGAGATATTACCCCTAAAAGCACTAGCAATAACAACAACAAAAACAATGGAAATGAACTAGAATAGAAAACTGGACTTCATCAGAATTGAATGTGTGTTGAACTTCAAACAACACTGTCAAGAAAATGGATCAAAAAAACCCAGGTTGAAAGAATTATCTGCACATCATATGTCCAATAAGGGACGTGTATCTAGAAAACATAAAGAACTCTACCAACTCACTAACAAAAGACAAATAGCCAGACTTAAAATAGGAAAAGGATCTAAATTAACTTTTGTCTAAAAAAGTTATACAAATAGCCAAAAATACACAGGACTCAGTATCTTTGGTCATCAGGGAAATGCAAATCAAAACCACAATAAGAGACTATCCCTTCATACCACCAGAAAGCCAGATAATACCACGTGCTGACAAGGCTGCAGAAAAATCAAAACCCTCACACATTGCTGATAGGTATGTAAAATGGCACAGCCACTTTGGAAAAGAGTTTTGCAGTTCCTCAAACAATTAAACACAGTTACCATCTGATCCAGAAATACTACTCCTAAGTACATGCCCACGAGAATTGAAAATATTTTCCCACACAAAAACTTGTCTATGAATATTAATATCAGAGCATTCTTTGTAAAAGCCAAAAGATAGAAACAATCCAAATGTCCCTCAGCTAATGAGTGGATAAAAATGTGGTATATCCACACAGTGGAATATTATTCAGACATAAAGATGAAGTGCTGACACTTGCCACAACACAGATGAACCTTGAAAACTTCATGCTAATGAAAAGAAATCAGTCACAGAATAATGCACAGTACATGATTCCATTCATATGAAACATCCAGAAATATGTAGGAACAGAGAACAGCTACTGAGTTTAGGGCTTAGGGCTGAGAGAGGTGAAGAGAAGGGGGGAAGGCAAGGTAGGGGACTTTCAAACTGGGGTTAATATGCTGAAGGGTACAGTGTCTCTTTTTGAGGTGATAAAAATATGTTCTAAAACTAACTGTGATAATGTTTACACAACTCTGGGAATATACTAAAAGACACTTAACTGTATAATTTAAATAAGGGAGTTTATATAGACTATGTGAATTATATCTCAATAAAGCTATTTGTTAAAATTATGTTAACAAATATACTAATGAAGAATCCTAAAGGAAAAAAAAGAACTACATATGCCTTTAATGGCTTCTTTAAATTACACCAGTTCCTTATCAATAAAGAAAAAAATTCCCTGAAGCAATTGATTCTAGGCCCATATACTGCATGTACTCCTGTCTCCTGAAGTCAGGCCACCCCTTAAAAGACAATGAATGGCCAACTAATGTTGCTCGAACACGCTCTTTACAGGGGAACAAAGGGCTGTGAGCACTCTCTCTCTCTCTCTCTCTCTCTCTCTCTCTCTCTCTCATACACACATACACAAAACATTAACCATGATGTGTACCATACAGTATTCTCTCCCTGAAGGGAATTCTGGTCAAAACCATCTTGTCTCTTTATATTTCCAAAGATGCTTAAGTTCCCTTTAAATTTTGGTGCTTCGGAAACAGCCAGCAAGACAGCACCTTGATCTGGCTGTGCCAGGCCAAGCCCCTGCTGAAGGTCCCAGGCTATCCGCCATGCTGGAAAGCGGCAAGCGAACTGCAGAAAACTTAAAAAAGAACTTCAAAGATAATGGAGTTCATCCGACTACCAAAACTAACTGTCCATAGCTTCCAATTCTGCCTGATGGCCAAAATATTTCTGTGGCCTCTTAAAATTACAGATTCTCAGGCTCTTCACAGAACTATTAACCCAGAATCTCTGGGAGAAGATCCTAGGAATCTGCGCTGGTAAAGGCTCCCCAGGTGCTTCTGATATTGGGCACGTTTGGTAACCACCGATAGGGATCTTCATACATGAGCCAACAAGCAGCGATCACTCATCCTATGAAGGAGATCAGCAGCCTGAAAGGCGTGTCATTTGTCAAGAAAACAGTTAATGCCGGAAACAGGCAAGAACTTTTCCCATGTCAACCCATGTCCACAGAGAGAGCTGGGAGGAAACTGCACACACGAGAGCAGAGGCTCCCCACCCCACCAGGTTCCTGCCCTGCCCTGCACACTCAGGCCACAGTCACTGGTTCAAGCAGCTAACTTCACTGATACCCGCCCTGACCCAACCCTCAGGCTGACTGGGCAGGGCATCCACGCCCCGCTGGGCTGGACCCTGCCCAACTTCCCAGACCTGGCAGGAAGATTAATTCAATAGAAGAAATGGACCGATGCAAGGAAACAGTCACATCAGACCAGAAAAGGAAAGACATAGGTCACAAAACTATATTAGAAACCAAAAATTAGAATAAGAATCAGAAAATTAAAACTAGAAACCAAACCCCTACCGCCCTACCCCACCCCATTTCCCCCATACACACCTGTGCACACACAGGAAAGATAAGTCTGGAAAGATAGAAACCAAAACGTGCAACGGTTTTCTCTGGAGAATCAGATTACAAGTGTTTTCTACCTGCTCCTGTTCACTGTCTTCAACAACGAACACCTCTTACCGTGGCAATAAGGAGAAGAAAAAGCCAATGCAACACATGTTTACTTTTTAAACAGGAGACAGGTAAGGTAACTATGTCTCACAGCTCTCTAACTCTTCTTCGACCACCCCAGTCCCACCAATTCAGAGTAATTGAAGGAAGCCTCCTTTATCCCATAGAGTTGCTGTAGGGTCAGAGAAAAGTTATCAGGCTTTCCCACCCTCCCGCCATTGGTGTAATGATGGACACCTGCGGTGCTGCACGCGTGCCTGGGTGGGCATGCGCAAGTGGGGGCATCTGGGCTTAGACACGGGCCTATAAGGGTGGCGTCATGAGGGCAGCAGTGGAACAGCACACCAGCAGAACGAGAGGACCGAAGAAGAAGCAGAGCAGCCGAGAGAGAGATGCACCAGCCTCTCTGCCTGCCGTGTATCTGGTCACCTCTGATAATAAAATGATAAAAAGCCACCGAGGGCCCCAAGACTTCTTCCTTGACCCATCTGCCCAGAATCATCGAGAACTTGCTCTGTGCCCCTTCCTGGCACCACAGTTGCACATCCCAATGGGGTTTACAAGAATTGCCTCCAAGAGTTGGGTTACATGAGATAATGCAGGAGAAGCACTTGGCACAAAGCATGGCACATGGTACTCAACAAATGGCAGCCAGTTAATTACTCTCACTGTTGTTCTCCACCAGCTGGGCCTGTGAATTTCAATGTACCAGACCACATGCCATTTCTAGGGGCTTTCTTGTGGCTTTTCCGTCACTTCCTCCTTCCCTAGAGAAAAAGTCAGGCTGTGAAGAGTTTGTGTGCTAATCAAAGTAAGTGTGAGAGTACATGACTCAGAACCCCAGGGAGGGCCTACCTCCTTGGGTGTCTTTGTCTTTGAAATCTGAGCAAAGTCCAGTTATGCTGTAGTAACTGTCCCAATCTTCTATAAAGAAAACTGTGTACACATCCCCAAAAACTGTGCTGGACAGGTCATCTCAAAAGGCTGGAGCTCAGGGACCAAATCAAATACTGATTCACTGGGAGACCTTCCTCTCAGGATCTTAAGTCTTCACAGAGACAATAACCCCCTCCTCACTGGGAGTAGCAGAGCCAGAGAGGAAATCAAGAGTTGTGAAGGGCTGTGTTCCGGGAGAGGGCTGTTCTCTTTACTGTGGTTACTTAGAGGGCTGGGTCTGCCCAGACCACTGGAGCCGCTGCTGTCCAGCTGTTACCTGGGGGAGACCCAGGACTACTATCTGGGGGCTTGGAAGCAGGAGTCTCCTGCCCATTTTTTTCCACCTCAAGCCCCCTGGGCAGTTCTGTACCCCTCAGGGCCTTGGTCACTCTGGAGAAGAGAATTCTCCCATCTGTGGGTCAGCTATCCACCCCAACAGTCACTCTGCCGCTCCTGAGATAAAACCACAAGGACCCCAAGGTGAAACCACGAGGCCCAAGGCCACACAGTCTGACCTTAGTACCTGTCCTGTCTCTGAATCAAAAAGAAAGAGGACTCAGGAATTCTTCATTTGTGGGACAAGCTTGTGATTTATCCCTGAGCTGCTTACTAATGGGAAACCCAAGGGTGACACCCCTTCTCTGAAGATGAACTGGGGTGGGATTATTCCAGCCAAGTGAGGCAGAAGCAACTGTCTGGCACCAGCAGCGGCAGCAGGTGGTGCGGGGCTTGCTGCGCCAGAAGCTGCGCCTGAGCCTGGGCCTGTCCCCCTCCTGGGCCACTGCGGGAGGAAGGGGCTAGAGAAGTGACCCCAAACTGAGAGAGCGCTTGCTCTCAGCCTCACCAACCTCCCTGGAGAGTTGCCCTTTCTGTGCGCTGGGGATAAGGTGAGGCAGCCCCCCCCTCATCCCCTCCCACCACCCCCCTCATCCCTCCCCACACCCCCCCCCACCCCCGGTCTCGGCAGGCACTTACCAAAGGTGGTGAGGTAGAAGGACAAGTCCGGGTGGGCACGCCGGCTCCCGAGGGAGACGCGGTGCAGGGAGCGCTCCATGGCGTCCCGGCTCACGGCTCACGCAGGGCAGCAGCGCCGGTAACCCGAGGCGTCTGTGTTGCTCCCCAGTAACCGAGGCAGCAGGTTCACCCGCCCCCTCCCCTCCCCGCACAAGCGTCTGGGAGACCGTAGCCAGGCGGGAGCTGGAGGCCCGAGATCCGCGCGTTGGAGCCGCGGGCGCGCCAGGCCCTGATTGGCCCGCGCCGGTTTGAATGAGGAGCTTTCCACCTGACTGAGCAGACGCGGGGCCAGAGGGGAGGAGGCTCCCGAGCTTCCAGGACAGCCACCACGGCCCGAGGCGGCCCCTTCCCGGAGCTCTGGGATGGCAGACGTCCCTCAGGAGCCAGCAGGACCGGCCGGCCACATCGGGGGCTCCTGGCTCCAGGACCGCTCCAGGCTGGAAGTGCCAGCCCTTCGCCACTGGCTTGCCCACTCAGGCGGGCTTGGCCTGCTCGCCCGGCTCCCCCAGGCCAGCAATTAGCTGGGTTTGAAACACGCTTTGAAGCCAGACCTGTAATCACCGGACCCAAACAAGGCTAAAGGAGCAGCCTCCTAGCCAATGCTGTGGAGTCTGGAAAGGTGCTCTCCCACGGCATTGCAGCCCCCTTCCCAAACGCAGTCCTCTCCATCACCTCTTGAGCATCCCTTGGAAGAGAGCAGCCTGGCACAGCTCCAGACCAGAGCTGCTTGCTCCAACCAGCAATGGAGCCCCCAGACTTGCAGCCTGGGGCTTTGACACAAGAGAACAGGCCCTCTCCAGCCTCTGCAAGGACAGAAATGCAGAGACAGTAGGTGATTTCAGCCTCCAAAGCCCAGTGGGGAAAGGAAGAGCTGGAAGGACGGTCAGCCCCTGCACTGCTTTGTGGACAAACATTGACAGACACCTCCTGGGAGCAGTTTCACACTAAGACATCTGCTCTGCAAAGCTGACTGTTGCTACTATGGGAAGGAAAGCTGCTGGTCTGATGTAAATTTTAAAATGTGAAGTGTTGG
Organism: Galemys pyrenaicus; assembly: GCA_019455555.1. Classification (NCBI taxonomy): domain Eukaryota; kingdom Metazoa; phylum Chordata; class Mammalia; order Eulipotyphla; family Talpidae; genus Galemys; species Galemys pyrenaicus. The sequence goes on from JAGFMF010011623.1 coordinate 7,195,549, forward strand.
GAGTTGCCAAATGGATATCCAAGGCTCAGTGATCCATTCAAAACTGGAAAGCAAGACTGGGAGATATCAGAGAGAAAAGATAGACGGCCAGTGCATAAAAAGAACCACGTGCCAGAAACTGAGTGGGCAATTTACCCAGATCATTGCATTTATTCTTCACAGCAACCCTAAGACGTATTAGTCCCTAGCTAGCAGGCATAAATCTGAACCTCGGACTGAGGTAGATAACTTGATCAAGGTTTGCACAGCTAGGAAAAAGCAGAGGTGAAATTTGACCACAGACCAAGGCCTCTGTCTATGCCAGTCATCCTGTTCTTCCTTAGCTTCTCTACTGCCACACAGCCAGAAGTAAGTAGAGGTAGATGCCAAGAGCCAGCTGGCTACCGGCAACAAGCATAAACTAGAAAAGGAGCCCTGAAATCAGCAAGCTAGTGGCTACGTGCAAATAAGTCACATACAGGTCAGCGGGTCACTTTGTGAAGCCCCTCCCATAGCCCCAACCCCAGTGACACATGGACTTACCTAGACCCTGGATCTGAGAATGCCGGATCCTCCTCCTGGCTGGGGAAGTCTGAGTCCAGGCATCCTTTCTTGTCAGGGAAGATTCCAGGCTCTGCCACTCCATCCAGCCAGGAAAAATTGGCAACTCAGGCTCAAACCACAGAATGCAGACAGATCACGGAGACTGGAGGTTTATAGACCTGCAGGAGCAAGGTTAGAGTATGAGTTAGCCATGAGGCTGCCCCCTGAGAGGGATGTTTATTCCCATAGGAACTAGAAAGCACGGCATTCCGGGGCCAGGACAAAGTGAGTTCCATCCACAAGGAAGGAGAGAGTGATGTGCCCAAGTCGACAGTGGCCATAGACCACTGCCTATTCTAGGGAAGACCACCTTGCACACAGAGGCTCTGAGCAATCTGCAGGTCACATCCGGGAGGGCGGGACCCACTAGTAGAGCTGGGCAGAGATGCATTTTCTGAATGTGGCTGGGGATGAAGACTGAGGGGCCCATGTAGACACTCTGTCCCCACTCAAGACAAAGGTCTCATGCAATGCAAGTTCCCCCACTTCCTCCACCCTGACTCCTTCTGCCCCACTCAGCAGTTAGCCCTTGGAAGACCCCAAGACCACAGGGGTCCTGATTTGACCCCTCCAGGGACACTATCTCCACCACTAGTAAGACTCTTTTACTGAGTAGAAGCTGGGAGCCTCCTTCTCTTAAAGGAGCAGGTTGCTCTTTTCTCAGAGAAGGAAGACAGAAGTGGGAGCCTGGGCAGTGGCACTACAACAAAGAATATCCCCATTAACCCACACTTCTGTCTACAGGGAACATACAGAAAGGGTCTTGGCTATCCCCAAGAAGGCAGGGGACTTTGATGAGCAAGCTGGCTTTCTGACCTGCCGTGAGCACTCTAGCACCCCCTAACTACAGGCCTCAGTACCTCACACACCCACACACACTCATAAACATACCATACACATTCACTACACAGACTGCACACACTCTGTATATATACACTATGCATCACAACACACTCATATACATACACAAGCACATCATATACATATACACACCACACTCACCTCACACATATAGACAAACACATGCCGGTGACTATACATGCACCCTATGAACATACACAAGCTTATACATAACACACTCATACCACATGCACATGAACTGATTATGGGCATTTTTTAAAAGACTGTATGTAGAAGAATAAGAACTACCTGAGTTTTGAGAGAAGGGACTAAAGGAACTTACTTGAGTGCATTTTCACATTCGTTATCAAAGAATCTCAGTGCCTTCAAGATACCATCTGCTCTCATATGCAAAATAATTTTTAAAAATAATAATACAGGGGACTTGAGACTATCATATATTAAATGGTATTATAATAATGTAGTGCCAGTAATAAGACAAACAGATCAATGAGAGAAAAGTTCAAGGGAAAATGATTTTATTAAAAAAAAGAAAGTTAAATTATTTTTTAACTAAGAGAAAGATAGCCAAGATATAGAGCAATTTTTAAATAATTTTAGGGCCTCCCTCGTGGCGCAGTGGGTTGAGCACTGCACTGTGAAGTATCTGCAGCACAGTAGCAGGATGTTCTATCCCCGGCCAGAGAGGGGACCCAAATGGCGCAGCAGACCTCTCCTGTTTTACCCACTGTTCCCCTCAGCAGTGTACTTCAGTCTATCTGCTTGTTCTGTTCCCCGCTCTGTCTTTGGTGATCCTCTCACCACCCCCATACCTCTGTCTGTACCCCAGTTCTTGCATGCATAAATAAATCAATCTTTGAAAAAAGAGTAGATACTAGTGGAGTTGAAAACATATCTAAAAGGGCCTCCCTGGAGGCACAATGGGTTAAGCAATGCACTATGAAGCAAACATAGCAGCATGAGTTCCTTCCCTGCCACCGGCTGGGAGGTGACCCACATGGTTAGCAGACCCACATGGGGCAGCAGACCTGGTTCGGCAGCCCTCTCCTGCCTCGCCTGCTGCTCCCCTCAGCAGTATGTTTCAGTAGATCTGCCTGTTCAACTCCCCATTCTGTGTCTGGTGGATCTTTTCATCTCCCATGATTCTGGACTGTAACCCAGCTCTTGTATGCATAAATAGTAAATCTTAAAAAAAAAAAGAAAGAAAACATATCTAGAAATCTATTTAAAATTTGACAAAACTAAGACCACATTCTTAGAAAAATAAAAAAAAAGAAAAGTCAGGCATTTCAAAATTTCAATATAATATCTCCTAATTTTTTAATGTTGGCAATTCATTCAAAACTTTAGAAAATATTATGTAAGCCAAATAAAGTCTACCTCTGCACTACCACTAGTTTGAAACCTCTACTGGACCAATCTGACTAATGAATATAAATGGAACATTCCTGAATAAACTATTATTAGCAACTCAAATTCAGCAGGATATTCATGATCAAGTGGTATTTGTTCCAGAAATGCAAAGATGGTTCAAATTTAACAAACAAATCAGGAAAGGGTTAGCAAACCATGTCCACAGGCCAACGTGGGCCTACCACCTGTTTTTGTACAGAAAGTGAGTTCAGAGTAGTTTTGCACATTTAAAAAGTTGAAAAAAATCCCCCTGGAATGAGAGCTTTTCTATGCCATAAAAATTAAAGTTTTTTCAATTAAAGATGAATTTTAAATATCTATAAAACATTTGGCAAATATGTATATACCTACCAAGAAGTCTCACAAATCAGTAAAAGTATAAATGTAACATAGAACATGAATAACCATGTACAAGAGAGCACCCATAATTTACATGCACACAGCATACTAGTCACCAAAGAAATAAGAAGAAAAATATCATCTCGTTCCACATTTGCCTTCAAAAAGTTCAAGCTTTTGTATTTATAGACAGAGCAATTAAGATTCAGAGTGGCTAACTTCGTCTGGTTACTAAAGTAGTAAATAAACAGTGGAGAGACAAGAATCCAGCAAGAGAATGACTGTAAGAAGTCATCTTTCATACCAGTTCTCCTGCTCAGAGGGACCAAGCTGCCAACACAGAGAACTGAAACTGCAGGGCATGCGACTTCAGCTTGAGCCGGCTAAGTTTGCTTGTCTAAGTGCTGCCCAAGTAAAAATGTCAAGTGAATAATTGAATGTACTGGACAGCAGTCAGGAAAAATGCTTCGGCTAGAAATACAGATTGATGAATTCCCAGTGAAACCCCGGGCATGCTTAAGAGAGCCTAGGAAAAATTTTATTGTGAGAAGGCAGCTCAAGAAAGAACCAAAAAGAGTACCTACTGAAAAGACAGGGGGAGGAAGAAAGGTCAGAAAGAGGGAAAGGAAAGCCAGGGAGTGTATTTAGAAGGAGATAATAGTCAATAAGGTCAAATACTGTTGAAAGGTCAAGTAGGTTAATAACTGAAAAGTACCCATTAGGGTTAGCAACAAGGCAGTCATTGTTGATCTTCCATCCGAGAAAGAAATGCTGGAAGGCAATAGCTTCACATGAATGAAAATGCACCAAATTCACTCTAAAAGGAAAAACTACCCTGGGCCCAAAGCCAGAGAATATTCTTGGGTCAGGTTTGTTGTTTTGTTTTTTTTTTTCTCCTTGTCCTAAATTTAACCAGCTGGAATGCTTTGTTGTGTGGTATTTTATTCACCCTTGAAATACAGGATCTGCATTTTTTTTTTTTATGTATATCTGTGATTCCGCTTGAAGGTACATCTTTGGGAGAGCAGTTCTCTACAGAAGCAGATGCTGTTTGCTGTAAATACCACTAAGGAATTTTAATATGTCTCAAATGCAGAAGCCTTTGGTGATCTAACTACACAAAGAGTGTTTAAGTGAGAACCACGTAAAAGAAATTCAAGATTTTCCAATGAACTGAGATTCCCTCTCAGCTCACTTTCTTCAAAGTAGAAGGAACCAAAACCACACCTCAAAGGAATGCAAAATAGTAAATTGGGGCCAAAGATAAAAGCCAAGGAGTTGACAAGAACCAGAAAAGAAAAGTGCCCCATCTCCCCTAGAATGTTGTAGTTAATGTTGGAAGTCCCTTTTCCTGACCTGATAACAAGCAACTGGGCTTGACTTAGTCAAGAGGCCCTCAAAAAATTTTCCAACCTAAAGAAAAATGTAGACTTCTGTTTTCCACCAAGATGGAGTAACAGGATGTGAATTTTCCCTCTCACCTGAAACAACTAAAAGACAGTATAAAGTGAAACAACGGTTTTCAAGATGAAGGACAGTGGCCATTGAGAAACAGAAATCCAGCAAGGCGAGCCCTATGATTATCCCAAGTTTTTATTGCCAGGAAAGACATTGCAACAGGGTGAGGAACCCAAGCCAACTCCAAATACTGGAGTTGAGTTCAGGAAGTTAAGACAGCTAAAGGTCACAGGACAAAGTATCAGAGCAGAAAGAGTTATACAAAGAGAGAGCTCCAGAGATCTGCAGAGGGCCTCCCTTCAAATCTTCAGCTCAGTTCTGATGAGCTTGTGGGTATGAGACATATGCCCCAAGGTGGGGTAAAGCACCACCCAAAAAGGTTCGAACAGTCGCTGAAATTCACACTGGGCCGGGAATGCTTTTTATTCTCATTATTCAGAGTGGAAAGACTGGGGCCTCCCCTGGTGGTGCAGTGGGTTAAGCAACGCACTACGAAGCAAATCGCAGCCACTGCAGCACGAGTTCGATCCCTGCTGCCAGCCAGGGGGGGG